>ML782490.1:828621-846830 GCA_009831015.1 Picea engelmannii | reverse complement strand
TCTGAATCAAAGTGCTATTTCTGTTGCTATTGCGTATATCATTTCTGTGTATTGTGAAGATTATGCTGGATATTTTACTGTCATTCTGTTATTTCTAGCATTTCATTTCTATTCTGCATATTTTATATATTTGGTATCTTGCAGATCTCAGGAATCAGAAAAGGTGGTTGAAAGGAAATTTCATCTCCCTTAAAATATCATTAGGAGAGGAAAAAGCCCCCCTAGTGTACCTCTTAGTTTTGGAAAATCATCTTAAAGATTTGTAAGGGTCCATACATGCCCACATGTTTTCAATTTTAGGATAGTTTCTAAAATCTTTCTTAGTTTAGACAACACTCTAGGAAAGTTTAAAAGATCAAGTAATGGGCCCATACATGCCCACATGTCTACAATTCTAGGATAGTTTCAAAATATTTTCTAGTTTAGACAACATTCTAGGGAGTTTAAAGGATCAAGTAAGGACCCATACGTCCAGATTGCTAGTTCTTAAGGGCTTTAAATATTCCGCAAGGTTGTACCAAAGAAACATAGTAAGCTAGGTAAGGAGATTTGTAAGGACCACAGGAAGTCCACATGTTGCAATCTCACACTTAAATTATTAAAATCTTATGCACACTTTTCACTTTATTGCACACAAAGCCACTCATCACACACATGATTTCTATTAGAATAGTGGAGGTCTAAGTAGGATTTATTTTTTAGTACCCACAAAGTACTTCAAAGGAACTCTGAAAGATCCTACTACTTTGGAAATTATCCACACCAATTTAATTCAAACAAGGTTGGTCCATGACCCCGATATCTCAACCCACCACATCTAAATTTTTTCTAAGAACACACTAAATTTTCCTCCACAGGAGGTGCCAAAATAAATTTTTAGTCTAGGTAGGATCTTGGGGGTAGGCATCCAAATAACCCCCCGTTATCAGGTTCCTACATTTTGAAACAATAGAAGTTGAGAATAGGGATCTTCCAAATCCTCCAAGTCAAGTGTTCCTATACCATAAGGCAGGTAGATACCCGTGAAGGGTTGAAGGCCGAGGTCCGATTGTTCTGCGCATTCCTCCTTGAGTCACCCAACTCTTGTGAGGGTATCCAGCCCGTGACCCATTTCTTAGGTCAAAAATCTAAATGCCACACTTTGACCAAGGTACTTAGTGGAAAAAAATATGATATCTACCCAGGTGGTGGTCGTGGGATGCAATCACACCTTGATAATATCTTGTGTGGCTATTGGGAAATATCGTCATCTCTTTCAGGATAGGCACCCTCTACCCCTCATTATAACTGATTACTTCAACCTTCACTAGTTTCTCTTCCAGTGGCTTCCGACCCCACTATCGAGTGCTATTGTAAGGCCCAATGCTAAATTTAAAGGAAGGATGATAGGTCTTTTAGAACCTATCCACATGCTTGTTTATTTTACAGTTGATTTATGTATGATGTTCATTTGATTACATGCAATTGTGAGTTATACTATCTTGTGAAGGTAAAAAATATAAAAAGATCTTGTTCATTTATTCCTTTCTTATCACCGTTTTCATACATTTACTTTGCTAGTCAAAACAATAGGGGAACCACATAATACCCATTGTTCTAGATGCTTGCAGAATATCCCTCCTATTCTAGGAGGAGTCCCTAGTCTCGCCAACTCACCGACTCAACCATATCACACCCTAGTAAGTGATACTATTTTGGGATCATATTTACTTGGTTCCAGTTTGCTTGGGTCAAATACCCAAGGTCATCCATCTGTTAGTTCTCCTTCACAAGAAGGCGAGGGTCAAACTTCTTCTCAAGGGAGAAGTAAAAAACCACCAATCGCTCTCAAGGGACATGTCCATTAACTACATACACAATGGCTAGAACTAATCCATTGCCAAATCCCCCTTTTCGATACTTGACATCACTCAACATTTCTGATTTAACCAAACTCATGAATGACCCCATCTTGCATGATGTCGCTTTGCCCAATATGCCTACCAAATTGCCTTTAGACATTCTGAAGTTTGAAGGAAAACCAGGGGAATACCCTGCCAACCATGTTATGAACTTCCACTTATGGTTCTCTTCAAACAACATCATGGATGATTCCGTCCGCTTAAGGTTGTTTCAATGAATTCTCACTGGTTCATAAGCCAAATGGTATGTGGATGAAAAATCGGGGTCCCATGTGACCTTTGAATCATTGGCCAAGGCCTTTTTGTCCTTTTTCCAATTACTATATTGTCATGACACTGGATTAGAACTTCTCTCCAAGTTCAAACAAACCACTGCTATCCATATCACTGACCACATCCATGAATGGCGTCGACGACGTAGTTTGTGTAAAGAGGAAACCACCAAAGAACAACGTCTTGATTGGTTTATTAAATCACTCGTCCCTATGATTGCCAAATATGTAGCATCCAATTTTCCTCAATCAGAAGAGGAAGCCATCAACGAGGCCCAACAATTCGACCTCATATATGCCCAATCAGGTTACTTGTACACAATATTTCCTGATGCACCCAGACCCATACCATTTGGCCAGGACAAACTTGGGATGTCCCATGCTACAGATGGGTTGATTGGTGCTATGACACATCTCAACCCTTACGACAACCCATCACCCACTCATGGTGAAGATAAATATCCACAACCATATGGAGGGACATCTTATTTCCCTCCTACCACTCACCAACAATCATATCCTGTTGTTTCCCCTCAGCCATTGGGGGGACCCCCACCGGTACCTCAGATGCATCTGGTCGCTCAATCTAGTACGTGTCCACCCCCAACCCCCGTATATAACCCCAACAGTAGTGGAAGTACTTCAACTTCCTATACATCATATGGATCGTCTCCAAAAAACAATCCATACTTTCCTTTTCCTGGTCCTCCCCAGACGGTTGCTCGTCCACCAGAACAACCACATGCCAGTGTTAATTTTGTTCAACCCTCTCCCTTTCAACATGTTCATGCTTTTGAATAGTTGAATATGGAAAATCTGGCTTTCCAACCAAATAATTCCAAGAAGAAAGGAAAAAATTGAAACAATAACAACTCGGGATCAAGAGGAAATAACCCCCAACAAAACTGTCCTGCTGGGGGAAATCAGAATCAAGGAAACCAAAACCCCCAAGGAGGAAATAGTAACAATCGACCATGACAAGGGAAGAACAATAACCTCAAAACTAACTTCCCTTGTGCTCTATGTTGTGAGTATGGGAATTATACTCACCACTTCCCCCAAATTTCCAATTACAAACAGATGAAAGAATCCATGAACACACAATGTCCTCCAACACCACCTGCCCCTCAGTAGGCCCCACAAAATTATTTTCAACCACCACCTCCGACTATTTTTCAAAACCCTATTCCACACCAAGGTGTGATGAATACCCAACAAGAGATAAAATCGGCCCCACCACAAATGGGGCAATATCAAAATCCAGGTCCCAATCAACCCGAAAATCCGGCTGATCACAATATCCTCCATACCAGTGAGGAAGATATTCTTCTTCAAACACACAGCCATCCATACGGCCTACCTCCTGACTCTACCCCAACCACCTTAGAAGTAGCTCCCACTATAGCCGAACAACCATTGATGATTTCCCGCCCTAACAATGAACCAAACCCTCATATACCCTGCATGCCATTACGATGAAATGTAAATAACCCTCATGCTAGGGAAACCCATAATTACAATCTGGTCGATGACTTAGCACAATATCCTGCAGACATGTCTGTGTTGGAGGTCCTCCAAACCTGTCTATCACAACACAAATCCTTGTTTTCCACCTTGGGAGCAATAGACCCAACTGCTACTCATCTCATCACCTTTGATCTAGATAGCGGAGAACCACGCCTCCCCACCCTGGTAACTTTTCATATACCAGTTAAGATCCGAAACATCATAGTTCATCAGTGCATCATTGATGAAGGTTCATCTACATGCATCATGTCCAAAGTAGTATGGCAGAAACTTGGCTCACCTGAGCTAGTACCTTATACCATCACCCTCAGAGCTTATGACGATTGACCATCATCCCCTGAAGGGATCTTCCAAAATGTCCCTGTAGAACTTGGGGGAAAAACCATCCACATCGAAATCGAAGTTATCGATGCCCCACTTGATTAAAATATCTTGTTTGGATGTAGCTACATGTATGCTACGAGGGCGTTAACCTCTTCTATGTTTCGTAATATGATGTTCCCCCACAACGGGAAAATCGTCACCATCAACCAACTTACACATTACTATCCTAATCATTCCGCCAATATTGATAACATCCTCCCCCTTGTCTACACTAGCTCAGATGTATTTTCAGTCATCGACATTGGTCCTGGAATATTCAAGGACCCATCCTTGTTAAGGACTTATCATGGAGCACCATCGCTCCTAAACCCTGAATCTATTTCAACACAAGTTTGTGTAGTTTCCTCTAACGAAACAGATATCAGAGACAATACTCCTCTCACTGAGGCCCCTCCCCACATCGAAGTTCCACCAGTTGGAGAACCAATACCTCAGGAATTTCATGAAAACACCACCACACCACTTGTCCTGGATTCCCCCCCCTCCAAGGGAAAATCCCATTTTGGGAAACAATCCCCCAAGACATTACCCAAATCTCTTTTTTCTACCACCCACTTGGAGTCCAAGCATTCCAGGTAGCCACTAATCTCACCCTTCCCAACATAGTTATTTCCATCCCTGTATGGTATCTCCATCCACCCGCTATGGTTCCTCCACCATATCTCCCTTCTCAGACAAAGGAATTACCGATGCAGATCTAAGTATAGGCTCCTACCACACCACCCTCACTCCCAACTGGAGGCAACAACACCACCATTGGGGGAAGATGAAGGGAGAACGATCCCATAGATCTGCTTCCTTCCCAAGCTCAACCTTCTTTCACACTATGCAAAATAGAAGGACACCCCACTAACAGATGTCCTACTCTTCCTGATTTACACAATCTTATCCATCTCCCCAAAGTAACCCCATTGCTTTCCACTCCACCAACTACGTCCACTGCTACTATGAAAAATTCAACCACATGCAAAAAAGGGTTACAGACCAATTTCGTGTGTGCCATATGCTCAGAATATGGCCATTATATTCATCATTTCCCAACTCTACCTCAATTCCACCAAAAATTAGCCGTAGTATGCCACACATATCAGCCCGAGCCCTCTCAGGAACTCCCTACTAATGCTCATATTATTGACATTCATTATATTTTGTCATCAGTACCCGAGAAAACGAGATATCCCCCACAATGTCTTGTCATTTGGTTTATGTCTAGTGGGCCATCACACCCTGTACACAATATTCCTTCTACGTCCTCACCACTTGAGGATAATAACACTTGCTCATTGACAATTCCCCCTAACACTCACGCACATGGTTTTCTCCACTTGCTGCATCATGATATCCCATTTCGATGGGATGAACATGCTCAATTTTTTTTTGATGATTTAAAATCCGCCCTATCTAATGCCCCTTTGATTAGTCCCCTAGAATATGATCACGACTACATCCTCTACTTATCAGCCTCTGATTCTCCAGTCGCAGGAGTCCTCATCTAATTAGGTGATGACGGGTGTGAACATGTGATTTACTACATTAGTAAAAACATTTACGGACCACCCTTAAAGTATAATCATGATGAAAAACTTGCGTTAGCAGTTTTCTTTGCAGTCCGAAAACTGAGGCATTATATTCTGTTTCAAACTACCAAGGTCATAGAAGATTCCAACCCCATGCAACTCTTGCTTAGTTGACGACATATCCATGACAAATTTTCTCGATGGATCGTTATCCTCCAGGAATACGATCTAGATTTCTCCACTACCAAAAGAAAGAAATATTTGGTCATAGCTGAAATCATTACGACTTTTCCCTCAGATGACAAAGCTTCCTCCATCAACGAGCATTTCCCCGATGAACACCTCTTCTTCATTCCCTCAAATGACCCCTAGTACAATGACCTCCTTGTCTAACTTTGTACAAATTGTTTTGGGTCTCACCCCTCTCGAGATGACCACCGATGCATTCTCCATCAGGATCCCCGATATCTCCTCATAGGGGACATTCTTTACTGTCAAGGGGTCGATACCATCCTTCAACGATGTCATTACCAAATGGGCCAAATCCATGCCCACATTTAACAACACTGCTGAAACAACAACATGTTTTTTCTTCAATCATGTCATTACCCGATTCAGAGTCCCACAACAATTAGTTTCCGATCATGGTAAAAATATTGAGAACGAGATACTTGCAGAACTTTCCTCAAAACTAGGCTTCACCCATGAATTTGCCTCCCCATACTAACCTCATTCCAATAGACAGGTTTGAGGCTGTCAATAAAGTCCTCAAAACCATGCTCCAATGCACTGTAAAAAAACATAAGATCAATTGGAATCATATGTTGTTTTCTGCTTTATGGGCTTCTTGCAAGGTAGTCAAAACTACCACCGATTTTACATTGTTCCACCTCATCCATGGGATCGAAGCCACCCTCCCATTTCAGTGCGAAATCCCCACATTACGTACTGCCATAGAGATCTTACATGACACTGCTCCAATCAAGTAGCGTCTGCTGACCTTAGAGTCACTTGATGAACACCGTCGATCTTCATTACAACACAATGAAGTAGCTAAGATATGGTCCAAAGTCACCTTCGACCTCCATGTCAACCTTCGCTCATTCAACGAAGGTGATCTCGTGTTATCCTATGATATCAACAATGACACTCTCAACCATGGTTAATTCAAGTCATTATTGCATGACCCCTTCATCATCCAACATTGCCTCACTAAAGGCACCTACATTTTGGCCTCTCTAGAAGGATTCCCTCTCAAGGAACCCGTCAACGGGTTATACTTGAAGAAATTTTATGCTTAAGCATAGCCCCCCTACCTTAAGTTTCTCTTTGAATAGAATTGTAAAGTTTTTAGGCTTATTTATTGCCACCACTCCTCATGTCTGATCTATCACCCATGTTATTGACAGATGCATCATCCATCAACCTACCACATTGGTTACGCTAACGGTGCCAGCCGTTGGACCCAGAATCTCGCTTCGACCGCTTGGGACCTCTATACCCCCTCACATATCCTACTCCATTCTAGTGGCATATGCTGAGGCCCAACCACCAATAACCAAGATGAATATGACACTGTCATTGGTCTCCTCACCGAGGCCAGTCACCGCCACACTCATCACCTTAGCGTTTTATTATATTCCCATCTTGTCATCCTACAACTCAACAACGTGTATCATGTTCACGATCCTTGTCTCTTTCAAAAATACATGCAAGTTAGACTCCTATCTCACAACTTTGATTCCATCACATTTACAAATATTCCAAGAAACCACAATCAAGTAGCATATCACATGGCTAACCTAGTATTAGATTGGAATTTATCACATTAAAAACATCATATACACAACATAATACATTTGTCAAACACATAGAAATATACATCATACATCATAAAACACAAAACATAAAGACACACATGATAAATGTATCCATAATATATATCACCAAGGTCATAAAAAGTTTTACAAAAAATAGATATACAACTTCCCATAGGCTCTTGAGTCCCATCATCCCTATGAGTACAAAAATGGGTATTTAGTTTTTATGTGTGCAGGTACTTGTTCAACAAGATTACAACCCATTCAGATATATATACGACACTGGCATGTAGTTACTCCCTCTGTTAATAATTTCATATCCCAGTCACACCCTCTGACATTTACCTTTAGGGTCCCTACATTCGGCTCTGCAATATCTTTACCTTTGCCATATTTTGATACTGTCATCCGATAGCACTCTCCCCCACATGAATTGTCCATTCATAGTTCCCCTTGGAAACTTGACACTCATGCTGATTTCACCTCCTAGGGTTGGGAGTCCCGATAGTATTTTTCACTTCCAAGAATGAACCCCATAATTCTTCTTATCATATTTCTAACCTTCCCAATGGACTCTCGGGTCATATCATCTTACACTTGGTTCTATTGACTACACTCCCACAGTTTCATTAGCCCTCCATCTTATAAAGAAACCCACCCATTGGGGCCCCCATCCTCCACCAGTTCTCTTTCACAAACTTGTGCTCTAAACATGCCAAGCCATCTTTGACTGGGGCACCTGTTTCTGTATCTGTATACTGAATCCAAATTATTCTTTATTTCTTTGGTAATTGTATAAAGCCCTTGTTTCCAACATATACATATATTTTTAGTCGTCATCCTCGATGGCCTTCTTTTTACCTGGAAAAGCAACCCATGTCTCCCTTGGTTGGGGCATCCACCCTTTTTTCATATCAACATCGTTCACAAACCTCAAATATCCCAAATCCATGTACCCATAATCTCTAATTTTCCCCCCTAAGTTAGCGTCCGAAACAGTTTAATCCCGTATCTAGTCATCCCCCTTCTTGGATTACTGAGAGGGGGGTGAATCAGTAATAGAGAAATTTAATCCCTTTTAACCATATAATGAAGGTGTTATATCAATGTAACATTATCATCCAATAATTGCAAAGTAAATAAACAATGAACAAATGAGAAATCATACACATACATAGGACACCAATGTTTTTACGTGGAAACCCAAAGCGGGATAAAACCCACTGAATGATTTTTCTTACATGTCTTGAAGAATTACATTCATTGGAAACACCAACTTCCTTTGTTTTCCAGCTGCAACTGGAAGGAGGCTCCAACCCCCTAGTTTCTTAGGCTACAACCTGAGGGAAGATCCAACTCCCCAATTCTCTGGCTACAACCAAAAGGAGGCTACAACCCCCTATGTTCTCTGACTAGAACCGAAAGGTGGCTACAACCACCTATCCTTTCCCTGTCCAACCGCCCTAACGTAGAAGTAGAGTGATGGAACCACTATCACATTATCACTGTGAGATATACTGCTGTAAACCTGTACTAATCAACTTGCACCAAACAACATGTACCAATGACTTGAACCATGCATCAACCATGCATCAACCTGTACCTCAACCTGTAATCAACCTGTACCATAAACAAGTGCATCAACCATGCACCAACCTGTACCAACCAACCTGTAATCAACCTGTACCATAAAAAAGTGCATCAACCATGAACCAACCTGTACCTCAACCTGTACCATGAACAAGTGCATCAACCATTGACTAAACTTGTACAAATAACATGTCACAACAACCTATCACAACAACCTGTCTCATCAATATTATCAACCAAATTATATCTACTCACCAAAATCAATCACCAAGACAACTCTCAAAGATGTGCATCAACCAAGAATAACACAACAACTCATAACCATCACCAATATCAATATGTGCTTATAATAATATACCAATACAAGTTTGCTACATCATCCATAAACCATGTGTCAACAATACTACTAACAAGTGCCTCCAACCATGTACTAAGTATTTAGCAATCATGTATCAACTACTCATCAACTATGACTCATGAAGATGTAACAACATCATCAAGTATACACCACATGTTCTTTAGTGTGTTTTATGCAATTCCTCTAGGTGTCACTACTTGGAACCTCTCAGAAAAGGAGTTATATAAAAAATGGCATACCTTGTTGAATTCTAGCTTATTCTAGAGAGCAAACTTGTAGAGCATGCCCCACATGGAATATTTGTTGTATGGATCTGAAAATTTTACACAGAATACTAAAGAAAATACTATAACTAATACATTTGGTCTTACTAAATTTGGATATGTTATGAAGAAGTTATGATGTTTTTACCCGAAACACCTATTTTAGACTAGTTTCAGGACTAGCCACAAATCCTATTTTCCACGGAGTGTAACTCCAAAAATACAATGACCCACAAGCTAAAATTCATACCATAGCTACTTGGATATATTTCCTCAATGACCTTCCAATTTTGCGGTCTAAATCATTCTAGAAATTTTTTTATTGTGAAAATGGTGAGATGACCTGTAAATAACATACCTTAGAAATCATCATCAAAAGAATTTATCCTCCCTTGAATTTCAGCCTTATTTACTTCACCTTCATTTTGAAATTAGGCTTAGATATCCTTTGGTTACCTCAGTCACCTATAGATATTAAATATTCTCAAGTGTGATCAAAATGAGAGAGCCTTGCCTCTTATTTATACTCTCCAAGTAGCTTATTTAGAAGCATCTTCTAGGCCACTTTGTCCACATAGTCACATATGTCCGACTTTGCCCAGTTTTCAAGTTGTCCATGTATCTAATAGCCACTTGACCACTTAACCCACTTTCCTCATTTTAGGGTTAACCTTCTTATAACCACTTTCCATAATTAGAAAGTTCTCCATTTACTTTATTATTTAAATAATCCTCCTTGACTTTGTCACTTCACTTTATTTTTTAAATAATCCTCTTTGATTTTGTCACTTCACTTTATTATTTAAATAATCCTCTTTGACTTTGTCACTTCACTTTATTATTGAAATAATCCTCTTTGACTTTTTCACTTCACTTTATTATTTAAATAATCCTCTTTGACTTTGTTACTTCACTTTATTATTTAAATAATTTCTTCTTTGCAAGCACTTTGACTTCTTTGACCTTTTGGGGTTTCAAGCCAATCATATGAGGGTCCTTCAACTTCGTAAGGCCATAACTCTCAAACTGTGAGGAGTTATGTGACGTTCCACATACCAATGGAAATGGAATGACATGCACTATCCATATAGAATAGTCTTACCTGCAAATATATCAAAACACATACCATTATACATCAAACAAACTTGGTTCCATTACCCAAACATTTGTGCTACCAGAATTCGCTACCGGACTTTCTCCAAGGGTTGACATCAATATACAATATCACTCTCCAATGGTTGATATCAATGACAACCAACAATTCATACCAAATGTCCATCAACCTAACCCAACTGTTTGACACCCCTGATGCTAGATCCAATTTTACGGTTGCTGCCAATCATCCCTCAACACCCCAACCAAGGGCAGTCTTGAATCCCGCAACGTATTAACTTCGTTCATGTTACTTATTGGTACCTGATATCATCTATTACTCAATGGATTTAAAGAATTCCTTTGCTTATTGGCATCATGTCTCCCTTCCCTTTGACATCAACACAATTTCCAAAAGGGCGACAATATCTTGACTCTCATTACCTTTTCAATGAGGAGTCTCGGATGAAACATAGAGAGTCATCATCACTTTCTGATTCCATTGACCCTGTTACCCATGATTTTGGTCATCATGATGATGTATTGATGATGATGTACTCAGGAAAGTCTATTGGCTGTCACTGGTTCCACCCTCATACTTTGGGGGGCATTCTGTTACCCATGATTTTGGTCATCATGATGATGTATTGATGATGGTGTACTCAGGCTCTTCATAAGAACTTTCTCCTGAGAAAAGTTACTTTCTTCTCTTTCCAGAAATATCATTTTTGAAGGAGGTTTGCAGGATGCTAATACATTTTCCTGCGAGAATGACCTATTCTCGCAGGCTGCCTTAATCCAGGGTGCGAGAAGTTCGCACTGCGTTGAACTGCTAGGGTGAAAACTCTTTCTAAAGCAAGGAAAAAGATGAATTCTCGATGCTTCTAGAAGGGAATATTATAGAAGGATGAGATGGCATTCAAATGGTTATCCTAGTACTGGATTCCCTGATATTTTGGGATCATTATTATCCAAGTAACTAATTCATTCTCTCCTATATATTGAGGTAATTCTCATGGAAAAGGTTAAGCAAGAAGGTTAAGCAAAATTCATTGGAGAATTGGTGAAAGAATTGTGTGAAGGACTGAAGCTACAGAAGCTAAGAGACTCCAACAAGTTTATCAAAGGTGGTTGATCTTCCTCATGCAAGTGAGCAAGTGTGTGTGTCAGAGCCAAGGGCCATCGAAAGGAAGTTTGTGACATCAAGGCTCAGGTTGTAATATTTACTTTCCATTAATATGATACAGTAATATGTCCCTTTCCCCAGTGGAGTCGCCAATTTTGTTATTGGATAAATCCGTAAGTGCGGACACAAACCGATCTCCCTAGATCCACCTGGATCTAGAACAAAGAAAGACATAATATGACTCTTTCCCTAGATTCTAATTCCACTTTATTGTATAATTCCTTGATCATATACATAGATTGATTGTTGAATAGATTGTGCTTTCTTCACTTTGGTTGGTTTGTGTTGTCTTGGTCTTGACTGCACAAGAGCACTGGAGCGAAGCAGGAGCAACAAAGACCAAAGGAAGTGATAATAAGGTATGTTCTTTGTTCTTGCCTCCTATTTAATTCAATGGTTAGAATCTAGGGAAAGAGTCATGTTCTGTCTTTCTTTGTTCTAGATCTAGGTGGATCTAGGGAGATAGGTTTGTGTCCGCACTTACGGATTTATCCAATAACAAAATTGGCGACTCCACTGCGGAACAATCCCATTTTTTTGTGGCTTTTGGTATTTTTCTGTGGCCATTTGCTCTGGTTTTACTTTTATCCCGTCCTATCAATCTCTGAGTCTTCAGGATATCCTGAGAGACCCTCTAGGTCCAGAGGCCTTTTTCAATTTTGCTTCATTTTCCAAAATTTTGATTATGTTCAGACATTCTCTCATTGTACTTCATTGCAGCCTGCGAGAATAGGTAGAGTTCGCACTCTGCCTTTAGGTTTCAGTGCGAGGTTTTCGCATCCTGCTCAAGGGTCACCTACGAGAATTAGTGATTCTCGCACTGTGTAATACTACCGGCCTGCGAACTCATTTTTTCAAAATTTTGGATTTGATCTTTGGCATCTTCAACTGCCCAAATCAGTCTAGGTGCCTTATAAGAGTTTCTTGGATCATTGATTGGTGTCTTTCTTGTCTTCGTTTGCGTGCATGAACAGTCTTAGGATTGCAAGGCTCTTCTTGTCAATTTTGTCTTGACTTTCGTTTCTTGACTTTTCTTAGCAAAACCATTCTCTCTGACTTCAGAATCTAAGTGTGTTTGATTAGTTAAGAACTGGTGATCGGTTGAAAGTTGAGTTTTCTTGGTCTTTATCATTTGCTTGTTGTTTTGAAAGATCACTTTCCTCATGCAATTGAAAAGACTAGTTTGGGTTTCTTTGTTTTAAGAAAGTTCATTATTTCTTTTAGTGAAAATTTTGAAATAAAAAGATTTAATTTCTTGCTTTATATTAGATTGGGGGCATCCTTGCATTTGAAGTAGCGAAATTGCATGATTCTTGGCATTTTTTGATCTTAAATTACGAAAAATTTTCCCCCTCATGGCCAGGGGGGGGCCATGAATCGTGCATTGGTGTACAATACCTTTTTCTCATTTCTTGAGAACATTGATATTGATGATTTTTAAGATTTTGGGACATTGTGCATCTGGGAATGATAAATGTTTTCTCCTTCTCGTAGCAAAGCTTTCATCGAAATGAAAAGATTGCATCTTCATATCTTTGCATAATTTTCGAGTCAGTCAAAACACCATATTGTCCACGCCATCTTCCTTTTGAGTAACAACAGAAATAAAATAAAGCGTTTATAAAAATTGATTAGACATTTTTATCTTTTCTGGTAGCAAACCTACATTAGATTAGTCGTAGGGCTTTGGAATAGGTGTGAAAGATAACTTTCCAAAGTTACAAACAAACATAGAATCTTGAGTTAGGGAGCGTTTAAATCCACTTATTACATTTTGTCCTGGGAAGCCCTTCTAACAAAAGGGTCAATCACGAGGTTGCATTGAGACTAGCAGAGTTACTCACCCTGCTTTGCTGGTCTTGGTGTAGAGATTGCATGTATTACGGGGATCACTCAGAGGTATACCCACAATGATGAGTGGAAGCCTTTTGAGTTGATTTCGGGCTAGATACCCTGCTCTTGCATGTGGATCGGACTGTCGACTATCCCCCCAGGCTTTATTGTTGTTGGTAGTAACCTTAGTGGCCTATCTTTCTAGGTTCTTTACCCGAGGTGACTGTGGAGGGGAAAGTCTTCACGGTACCTTGAACCGACGTTGGCCAAACTCACTCGGGCTCCTTGGAGGGTATACCCACGATTATGTGTGGGAGCTTGCACCAGGATGTAAGTCCATTAAGCAGGTCATCAACGTAACTTTTCCACCCACTCTATCTCAGCCCCTTCTTACATTGTTCCCACGACGTTGGATTTCATCACCAACTAGTGTGTTCATTGTGAGAAGGTTTTGTTTGTTTGCTTGTTTCCTAGATTTTTAGCGTGTGCTGTTTTTTTCCCTAGCAGACTCTAGATTGGATTTTTAATGGCGTCAGTTCCTGAAATGACCAATGAAGGAACCTCTGCTCCAGGGGAACCTTTTGTTTTTCCTTCTTATGGAAACATTGGTCCTCCTCACATCGCTACTTTGAGCCTTGCAGGTCTCACAATTGGATTTCCGGTGTGGTTGTTTTCCACTCAGGTAATCTCAAATGCAGTTAGTGCTTCGGTCATAAGCACTTCCCCCCAAGAGCATCAACCTCATGTTGATCCTTCACCTTCTTCACCAGTAAGGTATTCTTCGCCTTCTTTTCTTGCAAGGTCTCCTTCCATTTCATCTTCTTCATCGAGTGAAAATTCTGAAGCTAGTAACCCAGTGAATAAGAGGAAGAAGAAAAGGAAGAATAAGAAGAAGAAAATTCAGCAAGGATCCAAAATCCCGACTGCTGTCAAACATGTTGGAAAAAACCCAGTTACTGTTACTCGTGCTGGGAGTGTTGATGATGTTAAGATCACCCAAACAAATTATAAGCCCAAGTACCCTTGCAGGCTTTGTAAGGGTAGCCGTCTTCTTAAGGATTTCCCTGGTCTATCCACGATTATAGAAGTATGGTCTACACACCCTAACCAACCCATGTCATCAGCCTCTGAACAACATACTGATGACCTCCAGTCAACTAGTCATGATACAGTTGGGAAGAAGAAAAGTAGAGTGAAGTTCCCATGTATGTTATGCAAAGGGAGTCATCCCACTCACCTTTGTTCTCAAATGGATGAAGCCTCAAAATTACTGGAAGACATGACTGTTTCACAGCCTCAACTTCTAGCTGCTTACCGTACGTTTTCTCTCAACCCTCCAATAGTTGATGGAATGATCACTCCGGTATTTTCACTGGTCAATCCAGTTGATCATGTCGTCAATCTGGTCACGTCCTTAGTTGAACCAGTTGACAAAGTGGTTCATCCGATACCATCCTCAGTCAATCCCACTCTCCCATCAGAGAGTGAAACTAAAGCGGTCGATCTGATCCCATCCTCGGTCGATCCCACTCTCCCGTTAGAGAGTGTCACCCACGTGGTCGATTCGTTTCCATCTGTTGATCCCATTCTCTCATTGGAGAATGAAACTTTAGTTGTCGATCTGATCTCATCATCAGTCGATCCTACTCTCCCGCTAGAGAGTAAACCCGATACTGCCCACATTTTTCTCATTGATATAGACTCTGTCGTGCTGAGGGGTATTCCTCCTTCTCCCATGGAACCCCCTCCAAGTAATGAGGCCATCCGTTTTGATTGGGGTGTGCTAACTGGACCACATCTCCCCTCTCACATTCCTTTCTAGATTAGAGTGCAGGTTTATGGTCGATACGTTCTTCAGACGTTGATAGATGAAGGTTCATCTGTTAGTATTTTGTCCTCTATTGCTTGGAAAGCTTTGGGTTATCCTCCACTTGCGCCGGTTACGCAAAATCTGTTAGCTTTTAACAGAAGAACTAGTCAACCTTTAGGTACCCTTCCTTAGTTTCCTGTAACTTTGGGAGGGAAAACTGTCTTCATTGATGTCATGGTAGTCCAAGACCCCTTGGATTTTTCTTTACTCCTTGGGCGAGATTATGTCTATGCCATGAAATCTATTTTGTCAACTCTTTTTCGTGTGATATCTTTCCCTCACGATGGACAAGTTGTGACTGTTGATCAACTTTCATTCATTGACCTTGGCTAGATTGCTTCCCTGAACGGTTCTTATATGCAGTCGGTATTGCCCTCGCCACAGGTCAATTATGTGGAATTTTCGCCCATGGCTTCAACTTATGATGACTTAGATTCAGTAGTTGACATGGTGATCTCTTCGATAGGGTTGTTAGAGTCTGATATCTTTACTCCTGTCATGACCCTTGACATGGTGTCCTTCCAGAGTGTTTTTCTTCCTTCCAGTGAAGACCTCTTGGAAGCCATGACCGAGTTTTGTCCCTTGACATGGTGTCATTCTGGAGCATTGTCCTCTTGGAATCCATGATTAAGAAGACTTATGAGGATAGTTTTTTTGTCTCTATGGCAACCTCATTAAAAAATGAAACAAAGGTTATGAGCATAGTTCTTGTTTCTGTGTCAAGCTCGTTAAAAAATGAAATGGTTTTCCCCCTCTCTATTTGAGTCAAGTCCTTCGTCTAGTATTTGAAGCTTCATTTCCTCTGCCTTTGTCGTTGGATGAAACAAAGCTTGGGGGGAAACACTTCCAGCATCTAGACTTCATGCTGAAGTAGAGCTGCTAGTTTCTTAAGCTGGGGGCTAAGTACCAACCTTCCATGTGTTATGCGTTGGGAAGTTGCAAGCATAGTTTTATATGGTTCAAGCTTGTGTAAAAATGAAACTAGGTTCAAGCATAGTTTTGTTTAGATTTTAAGCTTGTGTAAAAATTAAAATCTATGCCAAGCATAGTTTTGTTTTGTTTTAAAGCTTGCGTAAAAATGAAAACAATCCCGAGCTTAGTCTTTGCTCTTTCTCATGCTCGTAAATACATGAGAATAAGTTACTGAGCTTAGTCTTTGTTCTTTCTCATGCTCGTAAATCAATAAGAATGTAACTGAGTATACTTTTATCACTTTTTCGGGCTCAACAAGGATATCCCTGGAGTCCTCTTTAAGCTCTTTTCAGACTCTCTAAACATGAAAAGATCGCCGAGCGACTTTGCTGTTTTCACGCTCGATAAAGTATTTGAAGTAAGCGTTTGGTGAGCGATAATTTATCTCTTTTTCGGTCTCATCAAGACTATTTTACGAAAAAGGAACTCAGAGAGTTCTCTTTTAAGTGTTTTTCCAAACTCTATAATCTTGAAAAACCTTCGAGTTTTCTAGCTCTGGACTCGTTAAACAAACATTGCCAGACCCATGATGGGACCAAACCACTCTTTCTTAGGGTTCGTTAAAAATACTCTGAGGGACTCGTCCGAAGGATGAGCTTACATCAACAAGCATATGTTATCCTCCTCAATCTTGCGTAAAAATAAAGAGGTACTTGCCAGAAATGGTGGGGGAAAATTTTGGAAAGGGATATGTCTTCATTTTCGTATTAATTGGTAGTAAGTGTCGCTCTTGAACATGACACCCCCTATTCATCATTTGAAGCTGGTTTGGGAAATCCATTTGTCTCTCACTCGATTTGCTACAAGGTCATTCCCTGTGTCGTCTTTGAGTCAATGCTACCAAATCATTGGTTGTGTCATTCATATGTTAAGGATAAGTCCCTCTGAAACCTATATTGAGTCGGCCATCTGCAGTTGTCCATTATTTTCATGTTAGCCTTCCCCGTGTCTGGTCAAATTTGAAAAATACTCTGTTTCACCTTCAAAATCTGTTACTCATTTCATGTCATTGATGGGGGATACATCAAGGCCCTCCTGTGACAAGTTTTGTTCCGTCGACTTCAACTCATTATCCGGAATCAAGACTTAGAAATTATTTGGTACCTTGGAGCTTGCATGCCTCAATGGAAAGTTTCCTCGCTTTCGACTGTGGGTTTACATCATTGACCCCTGATCGAAAGATTCCATCGGATGTTCGACTTCAACTCATTTATTCACACTCGATGGATTGTACTATGGTACCTTGGGAGTCATTGACATCAATGGTGATTTCCCTCGCACTTGTTAACGGTTTCATCATTGACCGGTAATCAAGTGGTTTCTACCATGTTCGACTTCAACACATGTAATCACATGGTTAGATTTGTACTTTGGGTGACGAAATTGAAGACCCTGGATATCATCTTTGTGATCCAGGTTGCGATGGAGTATGTATAATTTGTGACACGTAGATCCACTGTGTATATCTCGTGGCTATGTTGTCTTGATTTGAAATTTCTCGCATAGATCCACAATGTATTCTGGTGGCTATGCTATATTTTGACGGCATGGATCCACAGTGTATGATTGGTGGCCATGACCCATGTCTATAATGTCATCAGTCTGTGATCTGAGTATGGGAATG
>ML782490.1:767876-828067 GCA_009831015.1 Picea engelmannii | reverse complement strand
GATGGCATTCGAATGGTTATCCTAGTACTGGATTCCTTGATATTTTGGGATCATTCTTATCCAAGTAACTAATTCATTCTCTCCTATATATTGAGGGAATTCTCATGGAAAAGGTTAAGCAAGAAGGTTAAGCAAGATTCATTGGAGAATTGGTGAAAGAATTGTGTGAAGGACTGAAGCTACAACAGCTAAGAGACTCCAACAAGTTTATCAAAGGTGGTTGATCTTCTTCATGCAAGTGAGAAAGTGTGTGTGTCGGAGCCAAGGGCCATCGAAAGGAAGTTTGCGACATCAAGGCTCAGGTTGTAATATTTACTTTCCATTAATATGATACAATAATATGTCCCTTTCCCATAAAGCTAATTCCACTTTATTGTATAATTCCTTGATCATATACATAGATTGATTGTTGAATAGATTGTGCTTTCTTCACTTTGGTTGGTTTGTGTTGTCTTGGGCTTGATTGCATGAGAGCACTGGAGCGAAGCGGGAGCAACAAAGACCAAAGGAAGCAATAATAAGGTATGTTCTTTGTTCTTGCCTCCTATTTAATTCAATGGTTAGAATCTAGGGAAAGAGTCATGTTCTGTCTTTCTTTGTTCTAGATCTAGGTGGATCTAGGGAGATTGGTTTGTGTCCACACTTACATATTTATCCAATAACAGACCCCCATAACATTTAACTTCAAAAAACTCTCATGTTACAGTGGGTCTTACTATGCGACCTTTGCATATTTTCATACTAGCCGAATACCTTTGACTTTGTTAGACCATCAATTCCTATGAGTCATCGACATGTCTTACCATCGTCCTTGACTCACTTAAGAGCCCGTTCACCATTTAGAACTATCATCCACCGTTATCAACCGCTGATCCGGATTATTTTCGGCATGAAATGAGAGTGGAGATATAACAAAGAAATATTCAGAGATATTGCAAGAGAGACAAAAATATAACAGAGATATAGCGGAAGTATAACAAGAGTCACAGATATATAGTAATACACGATTTCTATTAATGAAATAAATGTACAGAGACTGTAAAAGTACAGAGTGAAAGACTCACTAGAATGGTGGTAGCTTATCTCTGAGAAGAGATGTGATGGCTACTTGCATTCGCAAGAAGATGATCATTACAATGAGGCTCTAAGGGCGTTTTTAACATAAGTAAAATCCAAAACCCTAACCCGGAAGATGCAAAGCCAAAAGGTTTGTGGGCCCCGATGGGGGTAGTTGATACGTCAACTTCCCAGGGGTGTAACTTTTGCATATGATCTCCGTTTGGGGCGCTCAATAGCTCGTTGGAAAGATCTATCCGAGAAATACAACTTTTGGGTGAGAAACATGATCTACGATCCATGTTGCTCCTTGTTTTCTCAAAAAACATCGTTTAGGGCCTCAAAATGGCCCCAAAAGTTAAAAACTGCTAAAAATAGTAAATTACCAAAATTGCCAGAAACATGTTTTGGGCCAGTTGGAGAAGGTGGGTGGCCACCGATATCCACCTAGATCAATCCTCTCTCCTTAGAAAGAAATGGTATCCATTGTATTGAGTTCCCGGGGGAGAGGGGAAAGTGATTGCTGAATCTGAATCTTGGTGAGCTGCTCGCCTTATTGGAATCGTCGCGCTGCTTGGTTTGTTGAAGGTCATCACGAACCTGTGGCTGGAAGGGTTGGACCTTTTTACCTAGATTGGCTACATGAGATGACTGTGTGCAACCTTGTCGACCTGCTGCAACCTTGTCGACCTGCTTCTGGTAGATAGAAGGTGCTTGGGCCGAGGCTGTAGTGGTTGCAGTATCCTTTTGTTCCCCTTTTGAATAGATTGTGGAGAAGATGAATTTTGTAGTATGAGATACTACCTTGTGATATTTTTTAGGTGGAACAATAGTCATAACTACCTCTGGTATTCTGTAGAGATGACCCCCCAAAGTAACAATGACACTATGGGGTCGAGACTCACAAATAGCATGGAGCTTCCACATATATGGTTGGCCCAAGAGAACATCACAGACATCCAGTGGGGCAACATCACATAATACCTCATCCTTGAAGGGTTGGATGCCGTATGACAATCGAAACTGCTGGCTGACATGAAGATCTCATCCTTGGCGAAGCCACCTGATGCTGTATGGTTGCGGGTGTGGTGTTGTCGACAATCCCAACTGTTTGACGACCTCTACTGAGATGAGGTTCTTCTGGCTTCCGCTATCAACAATAAAATGCAGTGGGGTCCCCTTCACCCACATCTGTGAATGAAAAAGGTGCTCCCCCTCTTCTGAATCTTTTGGTTCTTTTGGTTGAATTGTTGCGGTCGCGACAATAGCAGTGGGGTTTGCATCGATGATCTGTCTTTTACCAGTATTTTCAGAATCAGATTCTAAATTATGGTTTGGCTCCTTTTCTTTGATCTCATCCACCAATGACTGTTTTGAGCGACATTCATCGGTGTTGTGCCAAGGGATTTTGTGGAAATCACACCATTTTCTGGTGTCCTTCTTTGTCTTCCTATGACCCTTATTTCCCTGTGGCTTGGATTGGTTTTTGGGAGACTGTTTGTTAGGGTTGTCTTTGTCATACTTTGGTTGTTGCGGATTTGTAGACCCAAACTCCCATTTGTTCTGGTGCTTAAATTTCTACTCAATTTTAAAAGCATATCGATAAGCATCACTGAGTGATGAGATGTCCAGAAAATCCATTTCAGTTTGGATGTATTTGTGTAGAGTCCCACGGTATTTCAGAACCAAATGTCGTTTGGAGTCTTTGATACCCAGCTTGGTGCGCAAGGTATGGAAGGTATTGGTGAACTCTAGAACTGCTTGGCCCCTCTCTTGCCGTAGTGTGTTCCATCTCATGTACTAGTCCTCATAGTTGCCAACAGGGTAGTACTGTTCCTTTACCGCATCCAAAAACAAATCCCAAGTGGGCTCGACCCCATATATTCTAGACTCCTCTGTGGAACTCTACTCCCACTAAGTTTCCCACCAATGTTTGACATGGGGGAGAGCCTTGAGGAGTGCGAAGGTGATCTTTTCCTTGTCGGAAAAATTATGAACAAAGAAATAACCTTCTAGCAGATTTAACCATTTATCTAGGGCATCTGCATCTATTTGACCTTCAAATACAAGAATATCAAAATTAACCTGTACCTTGAAAGAAGAGGTGCCTCCAAAGTGGCCGCTTGATGAAGATGCGCCTAATGCTATCGGGAGGCGTTGAAGGATGTGGGAAAAATTCTCCATCATTTCGTCCCTTTGTCGCGTGAGAGCTTGCTCAAGCAACAAACTGATAGGATCGTCTACTCCATTGTTTTTATTTTCTTCCACCATTGAGGGTTTCTTGGGTGTGCGAGAGCGATTATCCTCAAGAGAGACAAGCTCGAGACCCAACTTGCTATACTCAGACCTCGTCGGGGACATGCACTGAAAACAATCAAGAGCAGCTTGCTCTGATACCACTGATCCGGATTATTTTCGGCATGAAATGAGAGCAGAGATATAACACATAAATATTCAGAGATATTGCAAGAGAGACAACAATATAACAGAGATATAGTGAAAATATAACAAGAGTCACAGATATACAGTAATACATAATTTCTATTAATGAAATAAATGTATAGAGACTGTAAAAGTACAGAGTGAAAGACTCACTAGAATGGTGGTAGCTTATCTCTGAGAAGAGATGTGACGGCTACTTGCATTCACAAGAAGATGATCATTACAATGAGGCTCTAAGGGCCTTTTTAACATAAGTAAAATCCAAAACCCTAATTCGGAAGATGAAAATCCAAAAGGTTTGTGGGCCCCGATGGGGGTAGTTGATACGTCAACTTCCCAGGGGCGTAACTTTTGCATACGATCTCCGTTTGGGGCACTCAATAGTTCGTTGGAAAGATCTATCCAAGAAATACAAATTTTGGGTGAGAAACATGATCTACGATCCATGTTTCTCCCCGTTTTCTCAAAAAACATCGTTTAGGGCCTCAAAATGGCCCTGGAAGTTAAAAACTGCTAAAAATAGTAAATTACCAAAATTGCCAGAAACATGTTTTGGGCCAGTTGGAGAAGGTGGGTGGCCATCGATATCCACCTGGATCAACTACCCCCAAGGGCGATGCATTTATCTACATTAGCATCCATCATCAGTTACAATCCCACTTTTTGGTTTCATGACACGAGCATGGGGCATGCCCGCCTTGTTTGTATACAAATTTTATTTTTGTTTCTTCCTAGAGAAAGTTTTGGTTCCCATAGTTTTCCCTCTCCCTCTAGTGGTTTTCTCTTGCAGTTCCTCTCTTCACTCTTCCTTACAATGACATTCTCAGCAAAAGAAACATTGATTTATTTCAGATATATGTATGCTCCTAACCTCACACATCAGGGGGCATCTGTTATCACTGAAGAATCATCCGCAACATTGCACACAATGGTTGAATAAAGACATCAATGCCAACAACAATTAGTACACCTACAACACCAAAATCCATCAAAAGGCACAAAAATATACACTTGGTTCAAAAATTAAAGTGCACAAATTCACCAAAGGAAGCATGCACATAGTGCGCAGAATGCACAGGCTAACACAACCCTTAGTGCACACTATGTGAAACATGCACGACTATCTATGAGAAATCCTGCACACTTTTCATGAAAGACACATTTATGAATCTTATCGGCCTCTCAAGCACTTCTAGTCCGACCCCCAACATGATTTGACACTTAGATTTGAGCGAAATATAGCTTGGAGGTTGGTCAAGGGCTAGAGAGTGCCCTAAAAGGCCCCTTGTTCACACTATGAACTAGTTGTATATTTCCATGAATGGACACTATAATTATGTGCCATGGGTTTGCTAGAAAAATAATAACTTCAAGGTATTGCTATCCTGGAAGAATTATTCTTGGAGAATCCTCTTTTCTCTTTGAATCATTCAAGCACTATATCAAGGGACATTCCACTCACCTCTTAAGAGGATTGACATTGCATTTCTTCACTATTGTCATTTTCCATTGTATGAAGAGAAAAACTCTCTATTAGGGAACTCAAGAGCCCTCCCAAGGAGGAAGAGGGGATTCATAAGTCCCTGCCTTTCTCTACGGTGTTATCCTATCAATATATTGATCCATTGGTAGATATATGATGGTCATTTTTTTCTTTTCATGGTTCTTGTTATTGCAAGCTTATCTAACATTTATTTCTTTTTCTTTTTCTTTTTATTTCCTTGTTTCATGTGTATTTGGTTATCTAATCAACTCACAAACCTCTGTCTTGTTTAGCTAACTTAACTAAGCAGGTAAGTGTTGTGTTTTTTCTCACCCATGTGAAAAAACCAACACAATAGTCCTTATAATTGATTATGTTACCTCCACTCTATTGTTCGAGAGTCTCAATCCCCTCTTGGGAGAGGCATACCTTCTTTAGTTCAGGAGGCCCCTTTTCAACCACCCTCTCTTGTTTGCGTGCATTGGCCTCTAATTTGATTTAGGAGTGTGCTCTTTGTATATTAGTTGGACTTAGGATTTTGCATTGCGTCACAAGTTTTGAGTCATCATGGAGTGATACTAGCCTCCCCTTTGGTCTCGTCGACTTTTGAATCAATTACCACAATTTGGTTTGATACCGAAACCACCTCCTAAAATGCGTAGAGTTAATAAATGTGGTACGTAAATCTCATTTGCTCAAGCTCACAATCATCCCATTATGAGTACTAATTCAGATATGAGTACTAATTCAAATCCAACGTCCACTATGGTTAGTGGAGTCCCCATGACTCCGTCATCATTGCTTACTTGGATTTTAGGGACTCTCTTAGTTAGCGCTACCCATTCCATGAGCTTAGCTTAGTCCATGGGGCCAAATCCTTTTATATTCTCGAATGGTATGAATTCTTGATCATTGGTATCCATTCCACCTGGCACCTTTTCGAAAAGTATTCCTATTTATAGTGCTCAGTCGATGCCTCTGGCCTCTAATCCTTTTTCTTTGGGTATGCTGAATATGACTTCGCACATGTCGTCCTTCATTCTGACATCTAACGTCAAGACTAGTTTTGGTCCAGGGGGCACGTCACCTATTTATAATACTTTCCCATTTGGTGGGGGTCATTTCCCTCAGTCATTTCCTATGATAGGGGGTTGGAATCCTCCTTCCTCCAGACCTAATCCTAGTTATAATTTTAAAGGATGGAATGGACAAATGGGCATTGTTTCTAATTTATATATCCCATCCGTCGATCCTTCGTTAACAATGCCTGTTCCTATAGATGTTTTTCTTATGGAAAATCATCATCTAACCTATGGTATGAGATCATGGGGAAATCAATTTTCTAATATGAGAAACCCCACGCATGAAGTTCCTTTGTCAGGGGGGAATGTATATCCTCACATGGGTAATCCGTATCATATTTATTTTTCCTCACAAGTGGTCCCATCAGTGATGATTCCTTTACAACCTTTCATGAATCAATTAGGAGGGGGATATTATCCTACCGGGAAAGGCCATGGTGTTTACTGGAACCCTCCTCATCCTACAATATGTTAAAGTTAGTCTTTCATGGGAGCATGGTATCGGATGCCGCAACCAAGGATCCCTTTTCTGACCACATTGAATTTTCCAGATCTATCGAGATTAATGAACGACCCCGTGTGTCATGATCTTGCATGGACCCTAATTCCTGCCAAGATTCCCTTAGACCTTCTGAAATTCGAGGGTAAGAGTGGCGTGGATCCATGAAATCACGTTACTAATTTTCACTTATGGTGCTCGTTGAACTCTCTTAATGATGACTTGGTCCATTTGAGACTGTTTCAACACACCCTTATGGAGGTTACTGTGAAATGGCACATCAAGTTACCATGGGGCGCATACTAAACTTTCCATGAGTTGGCCTTAGTTTTTATCAAGAACTTTCAACTACTGGTTCATTACGACATCGGTACCGATATTTTATCGACTTTCCATCAGGACAAAGCTACCCACATCTCTGATCACATCCAAGACTGGCATGGAAGAAAGCAGTTGATTAAAGCTAACATTCATCTAGAGTTTCTATTGGAGTGGTTCCTTAAGTCCCTATTTCCATATATTTCGAAGAATGTTTCTACATCTGGGGTAACGACTGAGGAATAGTCCATATTTAAAGCCCATTAATTAGATCTTATATATTCTTAATTTAAGATACTTTATGAAATTATTCTTGATGCATCACAATTGAGTAATGATCCAAGAAAAAATCCTGGGCCCCATGCTGATGGAATTATACGCTCAACATATTCCAAGTCTGTAGATCAGGTGACGAATCAGATGAAAAGTTTGTCTTTCAACCAGTCTACAGTGGGACAAGCTACAACTTTGTCTCCTCCCACCCATTCGTTGGTAGTACATTCCATGCAGTCGACAAACTCGAAGGGTAACCAACAACCTGGAGGGCATAAGAGGAAATATAGAAACAATAACCACAAGGGTGGGAATAATAACAACAATAACAAGAACAAGGAAAATTTGAATAATGAAAAATCTAGTAATAATGCTAGTGAGGGAAAGAAGAAAAGTGGAAGATGAAGTTTCCATGTAAGTTGTGTAAAGAGGATGACCTTATGCAATGATTCCCTAATATAGAGGAAGCCTCAAGGCTTATAGCACAGTAGTGTACTATGTTAATTAATCCATTTTTGCATAATCAAAATATGGCCTTAGGAACCTCGAACATCGACAATGCGTTGGGTGGAGGTCAAATTGCCCTTGCACATGATGGTGTCCATCAATGCATGAATATGGTTCGATATAAGGTTAGTGTAGACACTAGGACTCGTGATTATGGTCCTCCGCAACCTACTTTGGGTACAGATCCTCCCCCTATGGAAACACCTTTGCAGATTGATAAGCCTGACCCTATGCCTCACGTTCCAAAAGTTCTTAAGTGTTATACTCATAATCCCAACTCCAGATCTACCCAAAATTACTCGATTGTCTAATATTTGGGCCAGACACCGTGTGCGATGTCAGCTTTGGAGGTACTCCAAAAATTCCCAACATAGAGGAATGCCTTGTTATCTGCTTTGGGGGATCTTGAATCAAGTGGCTCAAAAGTTATCAAGTTCAATGTCACAAATGTCCAACCTCGCTTACCTTACCATATGTCTTTTCAAATCCATGTGGAATGTATGAATATCACTATTAAGTGTACTATCATCGATGAAGGTGCTTCAACATCTGTGATGTATTTATCTTGTTGGAAAGCCATTGGATCTCCCCAACTTTCTGAGTCTATGAATATGTTAAATGCATTTGATGGGTGTTCTTTTAGACCCCATGGTATCGTCCCTATTCTTCAGTTCCAGTTAGGCGGTAAAATTGTGGCAGTCGAGGTTGAGGTGGTTGATGCACCCCTTGACTACAATCATTTACTGGGGCGCAATTGGACTTATGCTATAACATCTATTGTGTTGTCAATGTTTTGTGTTTTATGATTTCCCCATGAAGGGAAGGTTGTGATGATTGACCAATTATATTTCTCCTGCTCTAGTTCCTCTACATCGATGGGACCCTCAGTCCGCATTGTTGAGAATTCTCAGAAGGAAACTGAGAATATTTGTGTTGGAATGTGTCCTTCCTTGATGGTAACCTTTAATGTTTTAGCGCCAATCTCATATATTAATGCCATTTATGATGAATCCTCATTGTCATTGAGGCATGTCTTGTTACGTACTTCATATTTCGATGACCCATGTACTCTTCCTTCTCCTATTATGTCGTATGAAGGTCACTCACAGATCAAAATGACAATGTCGTTGTCTGCAGTCAAGATTGCATACCGGGCTATCTTGGAAGCCGCTGCAAACACATATACTCCCTCTTCATGGACATAAAAGGTGGATCCTGTTATAGAGCCCATATGTTCCATGAACACGTCTAGTCCACATGATTTCCTCGACAATAATTTTACTTCAGACAAAGCAATATTAGAGGCCATGACTGGTCCTAAAAGGTCTTGGGCGAACCTTCACCATAGATCTTATTTCCTCCTAGAGCTTGAAAGGATAGAAAGAGATGAGTTTAGGTCCACCATGAGTGAGATTTCTGGTCACACCATGGTCCCGTTGGATAAGCATGACATATATGCTGAAGAAAACATGGTGAATATCTTTCCTTCCATTGCGATCAATATATTTCCTGAAGAAATTCAGATTTACACTGATATTTTTAAGGAATTTTGAGACATGTTTTCTTGTTCACATGAATAACTTCCAGGGATAGACGCTAGTATTGTTGGACACGAAATCAAGACTTATCTGAATGCTAAGCCAATTCGACAACAACTTATAGCTACGAATCCCACAAAGGCTCCCACCATTAAGGAAGAGGTGGAGAAGCTACTTAATGTTTGCTTCATCTATCCGGTTCCTTTGACTGAATGGGTATCCAATCTTATTCCTATGGATAAGAAGCAATAAACCATCTGTGTGTGTATGGATTTCAGGGATTTGAATAAATCCTTTCTGAAAGATAATTTCCCTACACCATTTATTGACCAAATCATTGATGAGTGTGCAGGGAGTGAAATATTTTCCTTTATGGATGGATTTTCATGCTACAATCAGATTCAAATTAAACTCGAGGATCAACATAAGACGACGTTCATTTTTCCTTGGGGTACGTATGCATATTGAAAAATGCCTTTCGACCTTAAAAACGTCAGAGCGACTTTTCAATGGGATATGACCTTTGCGTTCCATGACCTCAAACATGTAGTCGAGGCTTATCTGGATGACCTCGTTGCTCACTCTCACAAGAGGGTTGATCATCTAGTTCATCTTTAGCTAGTGTTTGAAAGATGCCATCATTATCTTATTCGATTAAACCCTCATAAATGTGTCTTCCGCGTCAAGTTAGGCCGCCTTTTGGGTTTTATATTTTTTGATCAAGGGATCATGGTGGAACCGATGAAGGTGGATGAAATACTTCGGTTGCCTCCCCCGCACAATATGTGTCAACTTCATGGTTTGCAGGGGAAAGCTTAATTATTGCATCACTTTATAGCCAACTATGCCAAAAGAACTAAGGGTTTTATGCGTCTCTTTAAAAAGGACACTCTTTTTATATGGGATGAGTGAGCCCAGGAGTCCTTTGATGCCCTTAAGAAAGTCCTAGTGTTGGCACCTCTGTTGAGTCCTCCAGACTATAGTAGAGATTTACTGCTTTATACAACCATGTCTGAAAGGAAAGTTGGTATGGCTATCGTTAAGGAGGAAGACAAGCTCCATGAGCACATTATATATTATCTTAGTCAAAATATAATCGGTCCTGAACTTAATTACTCTCACGTGGAAAAAATATCCTTAGAAACCATGCATGTGGTTCAAATATTGCGCCATTATATCTTACTTCGCAAGACTACCATGGTCGCCGACGCTAATCCATTCAAATATGTCATGACAAGGAGTATCATAGGGGGGAAATAAAATAAATGGATTGTGATTTTGTAGGAGTTTGATCTCGATTTTGTCTCCACAAAATCTAATAAACCGCTAGTCTTTGTAGAATCAATGCTGGACTTCCCTAGACAAGATGAGGATACCATTTTGATGACTCACTTACTGATGAGAAATTTTTCCTCATATTGTGTTAGAATGCCTGGTATGGAGACATTATTATATATCTTTAAACTCTGAAACTTCCCCAACATCTTTCAAGGGAAGACTAACAACATGTACGCCATCAAGACAAAAAATACCTCATTATCGGTGACACTTTGTATCATCGAAAGATGGATTCTATTCCGCATCATTGTTTGACTCACGAAGAAGATGAATCCGTACTCAATCATTGTTACAGTGGGGCATGTGGTGGTTATTTATCTGGGCTTGCAACAACCCAAAAAATATTGTGAGCCGATTATTTTTGGCCTTTGATTTTTAAAGATTGTGTAGAAGCGGTCAAGAAGTGTCATCCTTGTAAGGTGTTTGCTCCTAATATGTGCTTGCACCTTTCCCCTCTTCACCTAGTCATTACCATTGATCCCTTCACCAAGTGGAGGGAGGATTTCATGGATTTCAACCTGACCTCGGCTGGGGTGCACCATCACATAATCTTGGCCATGGACTATTTTTCCAAGTGGGATGAGTTCATTCCTACAATTAAATTTGATGGTGAGACTACAACACGCTTCATATTCAATCAATTCGTAGCTCTATTTGGAATTCTGAAGGAGATTATCATTGGCCATGGTAGTCACTTTCATAACAAGATGATAACATATTTGGCATCAAAACCGGGGTTAAAGCAAGATCATTCGTCATCATATTATCCCCAGGAAAATGGCTAAGTAGAGGCCGTGAATAAATCTATGAAATCCATTTTTGCAATAAACTGTTAGGAAGAGTAAATATAATTGGCATGTGATGCTATACCCTTCTCTATGGGAATACCAACCACAATAAATACTTCCACTGTTTTTTAACCATTCCAAGTGGTTCATAGAGTGGAGTTGGTTCTTCCCATTGAATGTGAGATTCCTTCTCTTAAGTTAATGATTGCGCTCCTACCTAACATGATTGATCTAGAAGAATTCCTTGTACACTTGGAGGAACTCAATGAGAAACATCAAGATATCACCCTAGACGTTGAGGTGAATGTGCGATGTGTTATGGTCCAATATGATAAATATGTCTGTCCCCAACAATACAATGAGGGTGACTTGGTCCTTCTTTACGACCAAGATAAAGAATCGTCGGGGGTAGGAAAATTCAATCCCATGTGGCACGATCTTTATATCGTGAGACATGTAGTTGAAAAATGAGCCTATGAGTTAGAGGATTATGAAGGGGACATGATTAAAGAGACCAGAAAAGGGATCTATCTCAAAAAGTATTATGTTTGAGCCCTCCATCTCGAGCATGAGATTTGTATATTATTTTACTTTGGTGTATATATTTTTATTTTTATTCTTTTGTGCTGTAAATTTGCTTTTGAGTTTCCCCTTGGTTGAAATATGTCAACAAAATCATTGGTGTTCTCAGGATTCATAGACGGTGCCAATCATCATACTCGGAACGTAGCTTCCACTACTTGGGTTATCTATTCACCCGAGGGACAAATGGTGTCTTCATGAGGCCTTTTTCTGGAGCCATCGACGAACAATGTGGCTGAGTATAACACTGTTATTGAGCTATTGCATGATTCTATTTTACATGGTGTTCTATATTTAGAAGTTCTCTTGGATTCCCAATTGGTTGTGTCTCAGTTGAACAACAGGTATCAGGTCAGGGATCCTACACTACTCTGACGATTCCTTCGGGTACGATGTTTGGAATGATTATTTTATTTCATTACTTATAATCATATCCCTAGAAGTTCTAATCAATTATCCGATGCATACACTAATTACATTTTAGATTGGGATTTGTCGCATAACTAAGTAAAAGAAACATACATTCATACATTTATACATTTATCCATTGCAAAATATATAGGTAAATTCAAAGACCAAATTTTTTTGTATTTCATTCATCAATTTCAAAAATATGGTATCATAGTATAAAATTGGGATTTTAGCCCTAAAACATATACATATATGTCCAATACATTGAATGACCATGGCATCTAAGCCCGAGGTCCTGAGTGCGCATCATGGTATCATACTATAGTGTTAGCGAGATGCCTAAAGAGTCTCACCCATGCATGGGGTACTCCTACAACCTGCCTCTGCATAGCCTTAGGTAGGTCCTCGACTTGGATCATAGGTATCCTATGCGTTAGATGTGCAATGTTTCCCTGTACATTCTGAAGAAATCGCTTTGCTTCTCCGCCATCCATCGCCTCTCCTCATCCCTTGCATTGATTCCTTGGGTAACCATTTGGTCTAGGTGGACCTACATCTACATAAGATATTTAAATGTTAATATATGATGCCATACCAAAAATATTTTCTTTTTTGTTTTGCATTTATCAAATCTAAAAATACAAAAAATTAAATATACAAAAATTGAATTTCATACCAATATCCCCAAAGGCGGATCCTAGTGGTAATGGCATATTGTGATCCCATTGATAGTCCATCCCATCATAGAGATAGTCATCAATAATGACCTTCCGTTGCCACCAGTGAAAAAACTCATCATCATAGGGGGTTGGCACCCCACCACCAACCAACTTCCTCATCACTGTCAGGAAATGAAATACACTTCCACACTAAACCTAACAGAAAAGAAGAATAATTTAATCAAGAACGTAAATGAAAAAATAATCAGACAATACACATAGATTTTACCCTAGAAACCCAAACTGGGAAAACTATCATTCCTTGAGTGTTCTTCTCTCTTGTTGTCTTATTCAACCTAAATAAAAGGTTACATGTCTAACCTTGGTCCACACCTAAGACAAAATTGACGTCATTCCCTCTTTCCTGTGCAAGAAAAACCCTGTAGCCAAACCCATTTACATTTGCATGACCAACAACTTCTAAATTATAGACTCTTGGCGATTAGCCATTCAAGATATAAAGATTCTATATTATCCTTTATGACCTTAGAAAATGCCTCTTTATATTCTTTACAACAAGAAAAACCCTAAAGACATGGCACCCAAAAACGGTTATAGATCCATTCAGATCATTGGCTACATATCCCGTGAATCTCAGGTTTTTGTTACAGTTGACTCCAAGTTAGATTACCAGTTGACTACCAATTGACCTTCATTTGATCTTCAGTTGATCATCACACGCCCACATTTCGACCTCTTTTCAGTTTACCTTCGACTTCAACTTTACCTGGTCGACTAACTTCGACCTTCGACCTACTATCGATATACCTCGAACCTCAACCTGCTGTCGATCCACCTCGACTTCGACCGTCAGTTGATCCACCTCAACTAGACTTTAACTGCAAAGAATATAACAACCCAACATTCTCCCACTTGTTTTATTCTTTGCTAAAATTAGGATATCCCTGAACTTTCATTCATAGACCTAGAGAAACAATGCCCATTACCTCTCTTCAGCAAGAGAACTTCACAACACTCATAGACTTGGTCAACGAGTTTGCTATATTTTCCAACATGTCTACTTTCTCTAGCAAAACCTTGTTACTTTCCACCATATCTCTTATGAAATGGTATTGTACATCATTGTGATTAGTCTTCGAATGATAAGAATGGTTCTTTGCCAAAAATATTGCGCTTTGACTGTCGCAACTTATCTTCATATCTCTCTACTCAAACTGGATTACTGAACACAACCTTTGCAACCATACTACTTCTTTTCTTCCACGAGTGGCTTCCATGTATTCAACTTCTATTGTTGAAAAGACTTCGATCGCATGTCGCTTAATCATCTAGCTTATTTCTCCACTGAACATATTGAAGACATATCCACTGGTCGACTCCATCGATCCATATCTCTAGCACAATCAACATCGACAAAGCCATGTAAATTTAATTTATCACTGTCACCTCCAGTTTTTCCTTGGTAGCATATAGCATAGTCCTTTGTGCCACACAAATACCTAAATACTCTCTTGACAACTATCTAGTGCTCCTTTCTAGGTTTCAACATGTACCTGATCAACACTCCCACTGCATGGGAAATGCTTGGTCGAGTGCAAACCATCACATACATTAGAATACCAACAAAACTTTCATAGGGAACATGTTCCAGGTCCTCTATTTCTTCCTATGTCTTTGGACATTGCTCAATAGTTAGCCTTGCTCCCACATGAATTGGAACCTTCACTGGTTTTCAATCCTGCATGTTAGTCCTTTGTGCCACACAAATACCTAAATACTCTCTTGACAACTATCTAGTGCTCCTTTCTAGGTTTCAACATGTACCTGATCAACACTCCCACTGCATGGGAAATGCTTGGCCGAGTGCAAACCATCACATACATTAGAATACCAACAACACTTTCATAGGGAACATGTTCCAGGTCCTCTATTTATTCCTATGTCTTTGGACATTGATCAACAATTAGCCTTGCTCCCACATGAATTGGCACCTTCACTGGTTTTCAATCCTGCATGTTGAAAGGTTTCAAAACTGTTTCAATATACTTCATCTGATTCAACCAAATATTTCTAGCAGCTCGATATCTCTTAACCTCCATTCCTAGAATGAAGTTAGCTGCACCAAGATCCTTCATGTCGAAATTGGAGGATAACTGCTACTTCACCTTCTTTATTGCATCCATCTTGTTTCCAATCAACAAGATGTTATTGACATACAAAACTACATATATGAAACTCTCATATTCTTCCTTGGAATATATGCAGTGATAATCTTTGCTTCTCACAAATCCCAAACTAAGGATGTATGTGTCGAACTTCTGGTACCACATCCTTGGCGATTTATTTAGACCATAAAGGGATATTTTTAGTTTTCACACCAAATCCTTTTTTCCCTTTACTACAAATCCTTAATGCTATTTCATGTAGATTTCCTCTTCTGGGTCCCCATGTAGGAACACTGTCTTCACATAAATCTATTTTATTTATAGATCAAATTATTCATCTAGAGACATTAGTACTCTAATGGAAGTTAATTTTGCAACATGGGAAAAAATATCACAGAAGTCGACTCGACTAATATCCTTTTTTATACCAGTCAAGCTTTGAACTTCTTGACTTGTCCTATGACATTCATCTTCTTCTTGAATACCCATTTTCTATCGATGGGATTTCTTCCATTAGGTAACTTGAATAAATCCCATGTCTCATTATTATGTAAGGATTCCATCTCTTCGACCATGGAGTCCTTCCAGAGTTTACTCTCTATCGAGTCAACTGCCTCACCAACTGACTTGGGCTCATCGTCGATGGTAGCTAACATGAATGAGAAATTAAATTCGATAAGACTATACCTTTCGACTGGTTTTCTTCCTCTTTCTTACATCCTTACTACCATAGTTTGTTGTTCCACCTCTTCCTCTAATTTAATCGACTCATCTGAATCATCTTCTTCGTCCCTCAGTTCAAGCTACACCGTCTCAGGATTATTCTCTATCTGAGAAATTTCTTCAGGTTCAAACTTGCCTCCAACTTCTTTGAAGACCACATATCGACTGTACACTGTTCTCCTTGATGTAGGATCCTATAGCTCATATCCTTTCATTCCTTCTTTGTACCCAATGAAAATATATTTGACTTCCTTCTTGTCCAGTTTGCTCCTCTTTTCCTTAGGAGCATGCACAAATGCATCACAAACAAATACTTTGAGATGTGAAACCGAAGGATTCTTACCTAACCATACCTCATGTAGAGTCATGTCGACTAGTTCTGATGAAGGAGACATATTCACTCAATATCTTGTAGTGTTGACTGCCTCCACCCAGAATTATTGTGTGAGCCCAACACCACTGAGCATGATCCTTGCCTTGTGCATCAACGTTCTTTTCATTCTCTCGACAAATCCACTTTGCTGTGGGGTATATGGTGTGGTATTTTTGCTTGCTATGCCACACTTCTTACAAAACTGATCAAATTATTTTCCACAGAATTCACCACCATTATCATTTCTCAATGCCTTAATCTTCTTGTATGTATGGTTTTCTACAAGAGATTTAAACTCTTTAAATTTCTCAAAAACCTATGGTTTCTTCCTCAAGAAATATATCCATGTCTTCCTGGAAAAATAATCTATGAAGGAGACATAATACATGGATCCCCCAAGTGAAGGCACTCTAACTGAGCCAAGCACATCACTATGCACCAATTCTAGAATCCCATTTTCCCTTGTCTCTCCAGATGGGAAAATCACCCAACTTTGTTTTCCATAGATGCAATGTTCAAAAAATTTGACTTCTAAACCACATTTAGGAAAACCTTTGACCATACCTTTTCTCTGCATAGCTCAAATTCCCTTTTTTCCAATGTGTCCCATCCTCTTTCTCCATAGCATGGTCGGATCAATTTTATCATGTCTTGTCGATTCGATTTGTACCGACTCATCCCAATTCGAGTCGAGTCGACTTCAGGAGAAATGATGTTATTGCTTCTAGTCGAGTCAACATTATCTAATAACTTGTATAAGGTTCCAATCCAAAATCCTTTCATTAATACCATCGCACCTCTGACCATATTGCACAAATCCTTTTGAAAAAAAGTGTGCACTTGAGAATCACTCATCTTACTGACATATATCATGTTTCTTTCCAAACCTAGAATGTGTAGCACACCTCGAAGGGTTCTTTTCCTCCTATCTTGCAATATCAGTAAAAATATTTCTTGTCCAACAATTTTGGTTGTCGATTCATTCCCCAAGAACACATCACCTCCATCATATCGTTCATACTCGCATAACCATTCTCTATGTTGTTAGGATATTTAGACACTTAGGAGTTAGTTAAGATCTAATTTGTCTAATGTGTCGTTAGGTAAAAGTGTGTTTCTTAGTGTGTTTCTTTAGTATGCACTAGTATGCATTTGTAGTTAGGAAATCCGATGGTCACGATATGTTCCTGACATAGAGTGATCCAACGGTCACGATATGTTCTCGACATAGAGTGATCCAACGATTCATATTCTCCTCGATATTAACGACCATTGATCCGTGGATTAACACCCAATTGGTCCATGATATCTATTTAAAGTGCATGGAGGGTAATTTGCTGATGATCAATTGTGAGAAATTCTCTTGGAAAAATATCTTTGTAATCTTTTTCTTTTGCATTAATAAACTGCTCCAAGTGGCCGCATTGGCTGGGGTCGTGGATGTTTCCCCGTAGCGATTTTACCACGTCAAAAAATCGGTGTGTTGATCTTTGATCTAGCTGTGTGAGTGGTTATTGAAGGTGTTCAATCTTTGTTGGAATACTTGTGTTGTCGAACATGGTATCAGAGCCTGTTTGAAGACCCGCTCCTATTGTAGATCAAGATCGTGAAGTCGAGTTTCCTCATCTCCATTTTTTGTCATTTTCATACATTTCTAGGATGAGAGGACTGTTCCATTTCTTCCGGAATGCTTGTTTAAGTTAGGAACACTTTTCATTTTACTCAAAAAGGTTTCTGTTTGCCCAAGATATGGCCATTTCAATCAGATCTGGAGGTATAAAGCCTGATTACGCATTTTTGAATTTTTTTGTAGAGTATTATGTTGGTTTTATATGATATGTTTCCGGGTTACTACTCTTTTAGATCTGCGTATGATTTTTTCCCCGTGCCCTGTGCGATCTCAGAAAATCATAAACATATAGGAAAATGTGCATCTTCCAGGTAACCTAACCGAGATTTAACCCTTGTTATCACCGAGAATAATTTTTTTTTTTCTTGTGTGAAAATAGTTTTTTTTGAGCACGCTCTCCAAGGCCGTCTTCCACAAAAACAACAACAACACCCCCAATCCTCTTTCTAAACAATACAATATGTTTTTCTAGACCATCTGGTTAAAAATTTCTTTATTAAGTAAGAGGTCTTGAGTTCAAGTCTCTCTTTTTGTTACTTTTTTTGAAAAAGTTCATGCTCAAATTGTAAAGTGTATTTCACTTCAAGTATAAAAGTGAATCACTATAAATAGATTTAATATTTATTTTAGAGTTATTTATTTTACATGCAACTTTTCTTTTATAAAGTAACTTCATTGTAGAAGTGATCCCCACTTCTATTTATAAAAGTGGGTCACTTCATAAAGCAACTTACACCACCATGTGGTCATTTGGTTAACGTTTACACATTTTTTTAAAAATGACATAAATTTCACATCCGAAGTCCATTTTTAGTGCCGTTTTTTTTAAACTACACAATTTTTTGAGATATTTCCATCTAGATCACTAGTTTCAGTTTTTAAATCCATATTATCTACATATTTAATATGGATTCTTCCAGTAATATTTTTCTTACTAGCACCAACTACTTCCAATGGAAATCTCATATCGAGGATTTATTAAGAAGTAAAGGCTTGTACCAGATTACCTTGGGAAAGGAAAAAGAACTGACTGATGCTAATAAGAAAGTCAAATGGGATAATAGGAGTGACGAAGCACATTGACTATTTGGAATGTCCATCTCTCCTAATTTAAGGTTCCACCTTAAAGAAATTGATGACCCCGATGAAGCTTGGGAAAATATTGAATCTGTGTTTGGTAAAATCAATATTATTCGAGCAAAACAGTTAGAAAACCAAGTACTGACCTTAAGTCCAAGTTATTTTTCTTTCCTTGGAGACTATCTATCTAAGTTTAAAACACTGATAATTTTATGTGAAGAATGTGAGATAAAAATGGAGGAAGAGCGTTGCTTCTATCTTATTCTTTCTAAGCTAGGTAGTGCAATTTATATGTTTGTATCTACCTTTCATGCCATGAGAGAAGCTCTAGGGAAAGCTTATAAAAAAACCACTCTTGAGTCCTTTTGTGATACCTTGATTAAAGAGGAATATAAACTTGTACAACTTGGAGTGATCAACACTGCAGGCACCTCAAACAAAGCCTTAGTTGCCAAGCAGGAATATAAACCCAAGTATCCCAATAAGAAACATCCTCACTACAACAACAAGCAAGATAAGGGTCCCAAAACCACTCAGACAACTTCAACTCCTAATGATGACAAAGGAGCAAAATATACAAATAAGAAGACTGGCATACATTGCAACTTTTGTGATAAATATGGTCATGATGAGTCCAAATGTTTCAAGAATATGTCATCTTTAGACACAACGATGAAGAAACACAAGATCATTATTGATTCTAATTATTCTCCTTCTTCTCATGGACATGCACTTTCTGCTTCTGTTTTCTCCTTCAATACGAATTCTACTTCTTCTTTTGATGAGTGGCTTATTGATTCTAGAGCATCTTATCATATGGCTAAGGATAAAGACATATTTTCTTCTCTAAATGAATGTAACACCAAGAAAATATTTGTTGGTGATGATAGATCTATTAGTGTTGTAGGATCTGGAACAATTCAAGTAGATAATGGTCATTTCAATGATTTATTATGTGTTCCAAGTATTTCTTGTAACCTTCTATTAGTATATCAAATCACTCATTCAGGTGAAGGTAAAACCATAGAGTTTTTAACTCACCAAGTTGTCATCAAGGATCTAAAATATCCTAAGCATGTTCTTGAAATTGGAATTGCTGATGATATTACCAGGTTATACGAATTTGACAACTTTGGGTCATCATCTTTTTCATCAGTTTTTGTTGCTCATAGTGATGACTTGAGAAAACTTTGGCATGAGCGGTTTGGTCATCTAAACTATTGCTCATTGCAACAACTATGTAATCAACAGATGGTGACTGGTCTTCCTCCTGTTTCATGCAGAGATGGTGTTTGTTCCGGTTGTGTTCTTGACAAACATCATCGGGACAATTTTGACAAACATACCTCTTGGCATGCCTCGGGCCCTTTGCAGCTTGTTCACAGTGATTTGTGTGGTCCACTTTCTACTCCTTCTTTTTTTGGGTGCACGCATTTCTTAACTTTCATTGATGACTTTTTTAGATGTACTTGGGTTTACTTCTTAAAACTTAAGAGAAATTTTTTTGACAAGTTTTTGGCCAACAAGACCCTTGTAGAAAAACAATATGGACATCAAATTCAAAGGTTAAGAACATATAATGGAGGAGAATATGTGAACAATAATTTTACAAGTTACTGCACTACACATGGAATCCAAATGCAACACATTGCTCCATATACACCGCAACAAAATGGTGTTGCTGAGAGAAAGAAACGCACATTAAAAGAAATGGCTAATTGTATGATCCAATTTAAGGGATTAAGTCTAAAGTATTGGGCGGAAGCAATCAGCTGTGCAAATTACATAGTAAATCACACTCCCACAAAGGCTCTTAAAAATATAACACTGGAAGAAGCTTGGACTAAAATTAAACCAGATGTAAGTCACTTTCGTGTATTTGGAAGTATAGCATGGGCTCACATTCCTGATGAGAAAAGGAAAGCATTGCAGCCTAAAAGTGAGAAGTGGATATTTGTTGGTTATTCTGAAGATGTCAAAGGTTATAAACTTCTTCAACCACATTGTAATGAAATTATTATTAGAAGAGATGTTAAATTTGATGAAAATCTCTTGGCCTGCAATCCTAATTCGACGATTGTGCCTTCTTCGACCTGCAAACCATCTTCGACGTTTTTGGCTTCTTCTATTCCTATTCTGGTTTCTTCTTCAGATGATGACAGTGAGGATGAAAATCCACTTCAGCTTTCTCACCTTCCTCCAAATGAGTCCTTTGAACTTGAACTAGCACCCGTTCCACCGCTTCCTAGATTGGTCCATTCAACACGAGAAGCAACTGGTGGTCTTGTGGGTGATCCTTCAGATCAACGCCGAACACGTTCACAGTTCCAGCGAGCCTCTTCTCTTTTGGATCAAGTTTTCAAGACTCATGATCAAGATACATTTGTAGAAGTTTCAGGTCTTCCAGATTGGGATAAAACAATGAATGAAGAGTATCATTCTTTAGTTACAAACGACACTTGGGATCTTGTACCTCTTCCAAAAGGAAGAAAACTTGTCAGATGTAAATGATTCTACATAGCTAAGTATGCATCAGATGAAAGTGTTGAAAGACACAAGGCTTGGTTAGTTTCCAAAGGATTTTCCCAAGTTGAAGGATTTGACTATAATGAAACCTTTCCCCTATAACCAAAATGAATTCCATCCCCCTTGTTCTTTCCCTTGCTGCCTCACATAAATGGGAGGTCCATTAGATGGATGTTAAATCTGCCTTCTTGCATGGATATTTGGAAAAATAAATCTACATGGAACAACCTCCTGGCTATGTCCAGAATGACTCTATCCTTGTTTTTCACCTTAAGGAATATCTTTATGGTCTTAAGCAAGTTCCCCGATCTTGGTGTGCCAAAATGGAAAACTTTCTTATTGACACCGAATTGTCTAGATGTCATTCTGATCCTAATGTCTATACCAAGAAAGTAGGAATCCATCTCATAATCCTTGTCCTTTATGTTGATGACCTTATCCTTACTAGTAGTGACTCAAAACTTTTAAACCATGTGAAAACCAACCTTAAGAAGAAATTTGAAATGACAGACTTAGGATTTTTGCACTATTTCCTTGGCCTCCAAGTTTTGAAAACCAATGAAGAAATTTTTCTTTCCCATTCTAAGTATGCTTGTGACCTTCTTCGTCGCTTTCACATGGATGATTATAAACCAGCCCCTTCTCCCTTCCGGTATGGAGTCAAGCTTACTGCCACCTGTACTTCTCCCAAAGTTGATGCCACCCTGTACCGTCAGTTAGTTGGTAGCCTCTTATACTTGACTCACACCTGTCCTGATCTTTCCTTTCATGTTGGTCTTGTTTCCTAGTATATGCAAACACCCCATGAAATCCATTGGAAATCAACTAAAATGATACTTCACTATGTCCGTGGTAAAATTTAGTTTAGGATACATTACGGTTCAGGGGGGACTCCCTTATTGGTTGGTTTCACTGATTCAGATTGAGCCGATGACCATGATGATTGAAAGTATACTACCGATTATGTTTTCAACCTTGGTTCATGACTTGTCACTTGGGCCTATAAGAAACAACAAGATATTACACTTTCTTCAGCATAAGTAGAGTACCAAGCAACAATAAATGAGAGTCAGGAAGCCTTCTGGCTTCGACAGATCCTTTCAGAGTTTGGATTTGAGCAACAACATCTGGCTAGTCTTTGGTGCGATAATCAAAGTGCCATCAAAATTGCCAAAGACCGAGTTCAACAACATAACAAGCACATCGAGCTACATATGAACTTCATCAGAAAGCTCATTCATGATCAAGTTATTGAAGTGCTATTTTTCCCTACAGAAGATCAAGTTGAAAACATTTTCACAAAGTCTCTTACAGAAGCGAAGTTTTCCAAACTAATGCCTCCTTCCTTCTCCTATTGTGTCACCGTTGTAAATCCTTCAATTCTATCCCAAGTTGTTCTTAAGGGGAGATGTTAGGATATTTAGACACTTAGGAGTTAGTTAAGATCTACTTGGTATAATGTGTCATTAGGTAAAAGTGTGTTTCTTAGTGTGTTTATTTAGTATGCACTAGTATGCATTTGTAGTTAGGAAATATGATGGTCACGATATTTTCCCGACATAGAGTGATCCAACGGTTCATATTCTCCTTGATCTTAATGATCATTGATCCGTGGATTAACACTTGATTGGTCCATGATATCTATTTAAAGAGAATGGAGGGTCATTTACTGATGATAGATTGTAAGAAACTCTCTTGTAAAAATATCTCTGTAATATTTTTATTTTGCATTAATAAAATGCTCCAAGTGGCCGTGTTGGCTGGGGCCGTGGATGTTTCCCCATAGGGGTTTTACCAGATCAAAACATTGGTGTGTTTATCTTTGATCTGGTTGTGTGAGTGGTTACTAAAGGTGTTCATCCTCTGTTGGAATACCTGTGTTGTTGAACATATGTGGTATCATATTATAGGATGCTCCTGATTCGACCAAACAGACACCTTTATCTGACTCTGTACTGGTTAATTCCATGTACACATCACCTCCCTTATCTTAGATGACTTATTCTCCTCATATCCTGTACTGACTTCCATTTCCCTCGGATTACAGTCCTTTTTGTAATGCCCAACTTTACTACATTTCCAACATCTTCTTGTTGACTAAACCATATATTTAGATCTACCCTTCGACTTAGACTTTCTACCGAAGGATTTTCCTTTATCTCTTTCAACCGATCAACCTCTCACCACTAAAGAATATTTGGTCGATCCTTCCATGTTCTTTCTTCTCATTTATTCAGACAGTAGATAAATAACCATGTCTTCTAGCGCTATTGTGATTATATTACTCCCTATATCCATGACTAAACTATCCCAGGAGTCTGACAAAGAACATAATAGGCTTATACACTTCTCCTCCTAAGTGATTTTAATATCCATAGATGATAACTGGATTAAAATGGTATTAAACGCATTTAAATTCTCAATCATTGAACTGCTATCACTCATCTCAAAAGATATAATTTCTCTATAAGAAACAACTTATTTACTAGAGATTTCGACTGGTATAATATTCCCATCTTGCCCCACAATTTCTTAGTTGAATATTCACCTGAGACAATCATCAGTACCGAATCTGCAAGACAAAGCCGAATCATACTTCTTTCTCTTCTTTCGAGTTTCTCCCATTATTCCATCGACATTCCTGTCGGCTGGGTACTTGGACAGACCACTGTCCATTATTCTTGATCTACAAGAAGATCTTCCATTTTAAGCTTCCAAAGCTCAAAATCCTGGCCATTTAATTTTTCTATCTGTATTCTTGAACTTCTTACCATTCTTTGCCATGAAATTTAACACAATTTATGACTTACAACTCTTACTATACCTAGGGTTTAGCTCTCAGATTCAATATTGGAAAATCAAGATCTGATACAACCCTCAAAGCTTAACATAGCTATGATACCTCTTGTCAGAGCTTAAATTTTCTCTGATACCACTTGTTAGGAAATGAGGCTGATCCACGAGGATGATCAAGATATCTGTGTGAGCACAAGAATGATAATATTCAAACTCATGCTCTCAATGGCCCTAATATCCTTAATAGGAAGTTGTCTCCCTACTTTCTGTGTATCTGCGATGCAATAGGTAGAGATGCACTGGTTTATGGAAATCCCACTTCCAGCCCCTTGGGCCTCAATGTTTACCATCTTGCCTTGGTGAGACAAGCCTATGATGAAATAGATGTCATCCAACTCAATGCTCAACTGTTTCCCATCAAAAGTGACGACCTCGGCCTCCAGATCCTAGTAAATTATCAAATTTTGAAGAAATTTCGCTTGTGCCCCCATTTATTTCTTTCAGTCTCATTTGAAAGAAAAAACGTGGACATTTAAAACAGTAAACTCAGTCTCATCTGAAAGCAAAAACGTGGGAAATTAAAACAACAATTTCGGTCTCATTTGAAAGCAAAAACGTGGGCATTTAAAATAGTAAACTCAGTCTCATCTGAAAGCAAAAACGTGGGAAATTAAAACAACAATCTTGGTCTCATTTGAAAGCAAAAATGTGGGCATTTAAAACAGTAAACTCAATCTCATCTGAAAGAAAAAATGTGGGCAATTAAAACAACAATCTCTGACAACATTTAAAAGCAAAAACGTTTTTCTATTTCCAGGATACCAATACCAAATGTAGACATGAATCAATTCATTTTTCCATTGCCTGAATACCAATACAAAATGCAGACATGAATCAATTCGTTTTTCCATTGATAGAATACAAATACAAAATGCAGACATGAATCAATTCATTTATCCATTGCCAGAATACCAATACAAAATGCAGACAACAGTAAGAGAACTGAAAGGATCTAATCATCCAAGGACAACAATGGAGGTAGACGACTGATAGGTTCATCATTTTCTCATCATCCTCGCACAGAAAGGCTGGGTGTTGAGATCCATAGGTCTATTAACACCGATGCGACGACCGTAGATCAGGCTCCTGGATGACTGCCTAGGCGATGACTGATGAGCTAAGGATGATAGGAAAAAACACCACAATGGTCACAATCAAACACCACAAGGAGGTCAAGACATGTGGGGAAACGAAGGCCATGGGAGTTAATCAATCATCGAGCTAGGCTATGAAAGAAATTAAGTCATCAATCTAGACAATAATTTTACTTACTCCATTAAACATGTATATCCAAGCATAAATACTACAACAATCTACCATACAAAAATGAAGAGAGCGTACCGTTGTTTGATTGCCCGCTCTGAGTGACGTTCCACGCGCTCCATGCAACTCCCACTTGTCGACCAACGAGACTTCCTCGGTACCTCCCAGCCAATGCTAGGGGTACTCTTCTTCCCCCTTAGCCCCCCGAGCTGCAAAGGGGCCACACACACTATCTAGATATTCAGCTAGCTCCTAGCTCGCCTCGCAAGGCCGAGATACCACTCCTCACCGAGATGGGTATCCCAAATCCCACAAGCTAAGTCAATCAAGTAGAGATTTCTGTAGCGTAACATTATGCAAATAGAAGAGATCCTTCATCCTTCTCCTCCCTTCATTATATAGAGTTTTGAAGTCCCTTACTTTCCTAAAATCTCATTTAATTAATTTTTAAAAAATTAAATCCTAAAAATTCCTCCCTGTACAAGTGTCACCCATCCCCTTCATTCCTCCAAAAATTAATTTCTTTAATTAATTAATTTCCCTTATTTCCCTCACCCGCCTAGAGTCACTCCTAGAATCGCTCCTAGGTGTCCCCAAATTATCTTACAGGTTTTAATGACTTTCCCCATTATCAATCTGCTAGTTCAGTTTTAAATTAGAAAGTTCTTAATGGTAGATACCTTACTAAGTTTGACTTTCTGCTTTTTCCCTTTTCTTCTTATGTTTCCCTCTTTTCCTAGTTTCCTAAATATTTTAGATTTCCCTCTTTCCCTTTTTCATTTAGGACTCAAATTGGCAGGTGTAGAAATTAACCCCCTTTTTCCTTTTTCCCTTTTTAGTTAATAATTTTAAATTATCATAAATAATAAAACAATTATTTCCCTTTTTTTAAAAATTTTACCCTAATAGATTTTTATGAATCATTTCAATTTCTTATCCCCTTATTATTACAAGATTTAACGAAAAGTATAATTATTATTTATGTTGTTTTTATTTTTGTTATTTTAAAAAAAAATAGATAGATAAAATTTTACCACTAGCATAATTTAGACTTAGACCTTAAATTTTCGTACTGGGCAACATTTTATTAGGGAATTTGTTTTTAAAAATTATTAACACGTTATTCATCCTAAGGCCATCTAGGTTCATTCATTTATCATCAACAACGTGACGTGCCCTTCAGGACACACTAGGTGGTCCAATGGTGCCACTCGCCTTAATTTGTTTCCCTTGCGCGACGTGCCCTTTAGGATGCACTACATGATCCAAGGGTACCACTCACCTCTTTCCATTTTTCTTGCGCAACGTGCCCTTCAGGATGCACCAAGAGCTCCAAGGGTGCCACTCGCCTCTTGATTGACTTGGTAGACATAAAAAACCCCTAGAGTCAATACTCCGCCATGTGAACTTGTGGGAGACTAAGGGCCTCTAAGGAATAAGTCCCCCACCTTATTGCATGCCTCTTAGAATCATCGTGAGCGACTGTCTTAGTCTACCCTCACGGCATCATGGGTCCTCTTGAACTAGGTAAACGTTAACCTATAGTTCAAGCCACGATGGGAGTTCTAGTAGGCTGTGGAAGGGCTGCTGTCCACACCTCTTCCTCAACATCTCTGGTAGTTGTGCATGACCCATTTACTCCACATGTGATTTTGGTCGGCAAGCTATCATCAGCTTGCATCATCAACGAATCATGTCATAATATATCCATATCATATCATCTAATTAGATGCACTAATATCATAGTAAAACAATCAAACCCCAATGGTACACTCCCCGACTCGATCCAGAGTCCAAGGGGTTCCATCAATGCCTCTGCATCCTCGAGGTCCAAAATCCTGCACACTCACTAAAACCAAGTCAATAGCACCTGTCTATGTCAATGCAGTAAAACAACATGTCATCAACCCATAACACCTCATAATAAAAAACAAATGTTTTGATAGCATAATAATCTAGATCACTTGCGAGCAAGTGTCCTCAAAGAATAAGTTCACTCAGTGCGCCAGAGAAGGATGTTACATACACCCCCTCTTGGTGTAAACTTCATCCCGAAGTTTCACAGTATAAGTGCCTAAATAATGTGTATTATAGTATCATAATTCTATCTATCAAACAAAAATGGAAACTGTTGGCGGATATCATATGCGTCCTCCCAGGTCACCGAGTGCAGACTATAGTTGTCCCACTGGACCTTGACCTGATCTACTGTTCAACGTCGTAGCTGTCGAATGCAATGATCCAAGATGCGGATCAGCTCAGTCGTGAGCGCCCCCTCATCCGATACCTGCAAGGAACTCATGTCAATAACATATGTAGGATCACTAATGTAATGTCTTAAAACAAATACATGAAAAACATCATGCATACACCTCAAAGAATCAGGCAAGGCTAGTCGATAGGTCACGAGCCCCTTTCTCTCCACAATATCAAAAGGTACCACAAACCTAGGAGAGAGTTTATCTCCCTTTCCAAACTTGATCGAACTCTTATGCCGTTTAACCCGTAAGAAGACTCGATCGCCAACCTCGTAACTACGGTCGACATGGTGCACATCGGCATACCTCTTCTGCCGATCCTGTGCTTCTTTAATCCTTTGTCTTATTGTTTGCATTTGCTCTTCCATTTCTTGGATCGCTTCTGGTCCCACTAGGACCCTATCCTCAAGCCGATCCCAACTCAAAGGCGTCTGACATGGTCCCCTGTAAAGAAACTCGAAAGGTGCCATCTTAATGGTGCTTTGGTAACTATTGTTATAATCGAATTCCACTAGTGGTAAGAATTCTTCCCAACGCTTTTGTTGGTCCATCATGTATATGCACAACATGTCCTCCAAGGTTTGGTTCATTCATTTGGTCTGCCCGCCAGTCTCCGGGTGATATGCAGTACTAAATTTAAGTTGGGTTCCCAAAGCCTCTTGGAAACTTATCCAAAATCGTCCAGTAAACATTGATCCTCGATCAGATATAATTCTCTTAGGCACACCATGCAACCTCACAATCTCACTGATGAAAAATCTAGCTATGTCAGGTGCCTGATATGTCGTACGCACAGGAATAAAGTGAGAACTCTTCGTCAGAGTGTCTACTACTACGAAAATAGAGTCATGTATCCTTGCCATAAGTGGCAATCCAAGAATAAAATCCATCGAAATAACCTCCCATTTCGATTCTGGAATAGCGTGTGGCTGTAGTAATCCTACTGGGTGTCTATGTTCAACCTTTACCTGCTGACATTCTAGAGATTTGGCCACATAGTTGACTATGTTTGCCTTCAATCCCTTCCAGAAGAATAAGGGTTTAAGTCTACCCTCATCTTTGTGACTCCTGGGTGAGCCATGTAGACGACTCTATGAGCCTCACTTAGGATCAACATCCTCAACTCGTCGTTCGACGATACATAAATCTCATTTTTAAACCTAAATAAACCATCGCTATCAAATGAAAATCCTTCAAATCTAGGTACCATCATTGTGTTTTGTCCGATAAAACCCTCAACCTCTTTGTACCAGTCAACATCACGCTGTAAAGTTGGAATCTTTTCACGTAGATTCGTCTGAAGAGGAAACACTGAAAAGATGCGTGGTCTCTGAATCAATGCATCTGCCACTTGGTTCACTGTTCCTTTTATGTAAGTAATCTTGAATTCGTACTCACTAAGCAATTCTGACCAAGGTCGTTGTCACATGTTCAGGTGGCTTTGCGTAAAGATGTGTTGTAGTCTAGAGTGGTCAGTATTTAGTTCAAATTTTCTTCCAACAAGGTAGTGTCTCCAAACCTTCAAGGAATATACGATGGCTAACAACTCCAAATTGTGCGTCGCATAGTTCTCCTCATGCCTTCTCAGTTTCCTCGATATGCACGTGATCACTCATCCGTCTTGCATCAAGACTCCACCTAAGCCTTCCTTGGATGCGTCAGTGCATACCAAGAAGTCCACATCCATTTCAGGGACCTTTAGTATCGATGCTGATGTCAACAACTCCTTGAGTCTCCGAAATGCTTCCGCGCATTTTTCGGTCCAAGCAAACTTCTTATTTTTCTTCTGCGATTCCGTGATCGGATTTGCTATATTTGAAAATCCCTCGACGAACCATCGATAGTATCCTACTAAACCCATGAAGCTACGAACTTTCAGGACATTCATCGGTGCATGCCATTCCATAATAGCCTCGACCTTTGCTGGATCCATGACAATGCCTTCGCCGGAGATGACATGCCCTAAGTAGTGAATCTTCGATTGATAAAATGAGCATTTGGACAACTTCCCATACAATTTGTGCTCTCGTAGACACTGTAGTACCAAGCAAAAGTTCTCTTCATGCTCCTTCGTTGTCTGAGAGTAAATCAAATTATTATCAATGAATACTTGGACAAACTTGTCCAAGTACTCGCATAACACCCTGTTCATCAAACTCATAAATACCCCTAGGGAATTTGTCAGTCCAAACGGTAAAACAATAAACTCGTAATGTGAAAACCTCATCTTAAAGGCAGTCTTAGGGATGTCATCTTCCTTAATCCATAACTGGTGGCACCCTGATCACAAATCGATCTTTGATAACACTGTCACACCCTTCATCTGATCGAACAGATCATCAATCCTCAGCAACAGATATTGATTCTTGATCAAGGCCTTGTTCAATTGATGATAGTCAATGTAGAGCCTCCACGACCCATCCTTCTTTCGTATGAAAATAACAGGCGCACCCCACGGTGACACACTTGGACGTATTAGTCCCAGGTCCAACAATTCCTTTAGTTGCATTCTCAACTCCTGTAACTCTGGGGTCGACATACGATAAGGCGTTCTCGCTATCGGTTGAGTCCCTGGTTTTAGGTCTATGGTAAAATCCAATTCCCTCTCCGGCGACATCCTAGGTAACTCCTCCAGAAATACGTCTGCAAACTCTCTCACCACTGGAAGGTGTTCTATGCCTTCCGCTACTCCCTTCTCATTTAACATAAGGATCACATAAATCTTGCACCCCTTGCACATGCTCTTCCGAAGTTGCAAGGAAGAGATGAACCTCAAGGAAACTCCCTGGTTCTAGCCTACAATCACACGTCTCTATCCCTCATCATCGAATAAGCTCAACCATTTCATCTTGTAGTTGAGTATCACCTCATGAGATTCCAGCCAGTCCATACCGATCATGACGTCATAATATCCTAAGATCATGATGTACAGGTTGGACTTAGTGACAAACTCTCCTAGGTTAAGGATACATCCCGTAACATTTCCTCCAACCTTATGTTTGGCTCTCGAGTTCATCTCTACGAAGCTAAAATCATCTTGTTTGACTTCCTTTACCTTAATCCTTTTTAGCATTGCACCAGAAATGAAACTCTCGGTAGCATCAGGATCTATCAAAATACTAAGGGTTTGGTTAGCGATGGTACCTATCGTCTCGAGCATAGTCGACTGATGCTCTGCCTGGCAGTGATTCACCACTGCATGAATCTGATGGGCTTTGCCCATATCTCCCATGGTAGTGGGTCCAACTGATCCGGACACTCTAGTCCTCTCCACAGGGAAATCACGCTGGTAGTGTGGCTCCCCACACATCCAATACCCCTTCTTCGGCCCAGTAGTCCCGGTATTCGAAGTAGAAGATGATGGCCCACCGGCCTGGAATCCTGGTATGTTATGCTAAATAGGCCTAAACTACTGCTGCTGCAGTCGACGTTGCTGCTGATGCTGTGGTCCCCGATAAGGTGTTCGCTGCTGAGGCATCGGTCGTCAAGGTGTAGTGAAAGTGGATCCCCTCTGGAAGCCATGATACCCTGGCGTATGTCTGGTTGGTGTCTGATGCTGCTATGCACCAGATGACACCTTCCCTACTAGTATTGTTGGAGTCCTGGTCTGACCACCGCTGATAAGCTCCTCCTCTTCTATGAGGGCCCTCTAGACGACATCATGTAAGGTTTGAGGCATCAAAATCCTAACCTTGGCATGTATGTTCCCATTAAGGCTGAAATTGAACATGTTTACCTTAATTTTCTTAGTGTTAAGATGTGGAGCATACTAGAGTAGCTCCATAAAATAGACCTCGTACTCGGGCACCGTACGACCACCCTGTCATAAGGCGTTGAACTCATTGAGTTGACGCTCAATGAATTCCTCTGATAGGTATCTCTCTCAGAACCATTCCTCAAACAGTTCCCATGACACATCTTCGACGACCATATTCATCTATGGTAGGAGCGTCTTCCACCATAGAAGAGCGCTTCCTTTCAGTTGGAAGACCGCCATGTGGACCTTCATGTTGGAGGTATAATTGCGAAGTGAAAAGCACATCTCCATATTATCCAACCATGCCTCGACGACTGTGCCGTCTGGGGAACCAAAGAACTCGAGAAATTTGACCTTCTCGAGCTCTTGGTGAATGCTACCAGTACTAACTAGAGCACGCGGTGGACCCTCAGGGGGTGCCGACGTTCTGGCCTCATCTCTGTCCAAATGGATGATCAATGTCTCAGACATGCACTGAAAATATCTCATCATTCCGACCGCATCACCAACTGCTATCTACTCCTGCCCGATAACTTGTTTGTCTCCCTGGGGGTTAGATCCCTCAAGCGTGGATGCTACTGGAGGCATCACACATCCTCCTCTAGCACCCTGTCGTCTGCCTCTGCGGTGTCCTCTAACAATGATTACCTGCATGCATACAAGTCAACTCAATTAGTAAAATTATAATCAAATCATATCAACGAAAGCCGTAGCTATCCCTAGTCATGGGTTGAACCCACTCTGATACCATATGTAACGACCCCATCGTTACGAAAACAAGCGAAGCAGTTTTTTTTTTTGTTTTCATTTTTCTTTTTCAGGAGTTAAGAGGAGAGAAGGTGATGACGACAACATTTTAATCAAACCACTGACGATGAATGCTAACAGGCAGTCTAGGAAACAAGTTACTATGACAGCACACACCGGCTCAAGACAACTGGAAAACATGTGCAAAATAACAAGGAGGATGACTACCCTTTCGACGCAAACACGAAAATGCCTGCAAGCTAAGGGACAACACCCCCATCCTGACATCATGGCCTAGACGAACAAATACTAGAACCTCAAGGTGCGCAGACCTAATGCCTGAAGGCGTTCGACCCTTGTGCCAAGAGTAACTTGCACGCTCGTCAACACTCACACAAAAGAACCTACTCTCGCCAAGATATCGTCTCCGCTATACCCCAAGGCGCACCATGATCCCCTCATCAGGAATCATGTTGTTCCTCGGGAGATAGATGCATCAATAACCTTGGCGCAAAAAAAAAGGGACCAAGACTCAAGAAACCTTCGATGAGCTAGGAACCGAATACTAACTGGGAGACTATACCTACCCCACACAAAGGTTGACGAGACATAAGAGGATGAAGACAAGGGGTGATGCCATCCCACACAACATCGTCCCCGCCCCCACCAATCACCTAGTCTAACCAGTCTATGATTACATTCAATTTTAACAAGGGTTCCATTCTAACGGGGCACGTCAAGTTACAATTAGACAATAATGCGTCTCCTAAATAAACGTTAATACAATTAATTTTTCAAATCTAAGTGGTCAATACTAAAACCATAATTATAAATTCCCTCTATCCTTAATTAAAATTCAATCTAGCAAGTCTAAAATTTGCAATCCATTCCTTACTTACCAATCAAATTTTAATCTTTAACACAACCTAATTGGTAAAGTCTATGTTAATCAAAATTCTCCACCCAACTAGACATTAACTTAAATAACAACATTTACAATCTTAAAGTAGAATTCTATCATTATAACACTTATGAACAATTAAATCTTAGCATGTAGTCTAGTTATATTGATCGAACTAAGAATACTATTTGTCTAATAATATTAGAAGGAAACTACTAACTATTAGCAGGGCTGGAGCAATTTATCAAGGAAATTAACATAGCGTTTACTTAACAATTAATATAGAAATAACAAGGCAATTACATGACCATTAACACAACAATTAAAAGCACACTAACAAGGTAGTTTACATGACTGTTGTCATAACAAGTAATACAACAATAGCAAGGCATTTAAGGTGTTAGTTAACATTTAACTCACTGTGTCATTTAATCCAAAGAATGAATCTGCTGGCCATTTACATTGCTGTAGCAATTGTTCTGGAAATTAATATGACCATTACATAATAATGAATCTAGCAATAAAAAGGCATTTAACACACTATTATCCATTTTATTTGCTGGCAAAAATCAAGGCAATTAATGCGACCATTACATAGCAATGAATCTAGCAATAATAAGGCATTTAACTAACTATGATCCATTTAATTTACTGTGGAAAAATTAGCAAAAACGCAGTGCCCACATGGTGGCCAATTGTGCCCAGTCAACAACAACTCAACAATTAAAGGCAAACATATCCAATCAACATCAACACAGTCCATCACTCAAGGGAAAACGTAGTCACATTTGAAGGTGAAATCGTGGTCATTACTGCAAGTTAGTTATGAATTGAATAGCAAAAAAAAGGGTGGGAGAATTCAACATGCACATAGTCAATTTTTATTTACCAAAACCGTGGTCATTCCGGCAAGTGAATTTAAGATTTAAAAGGCTAAATTCGTGGGTGATTTCTACAGCAACTCAGTCCATCGTTTGAAAGAAAAAACATGGGAATTTAAAATGACAAATATTAGTCTCATTTGAAAGAAAAAACGTGGGCATTTAAAACAACAAACTCAGTCTCATTTGAAAGCAAAAACGTGGGCATTTAAAACAGTAAACTTAGTCTCATCTGAAAGCAAAAATGTGGGCAATTAAAACAACAATCTCGGTCTCATTTGAAGGAAAAATGTGGGCATTTAAAACAACAAACTCAGTCTCATTTGAAAGCCAAAACGTGGGCATTTAAAACAGTAAACTCTTTCTCATCTGAAAACAAAAACGTGGGAAATTAAAACAATAATATTAGTCTCATTTGAAAGCAAAAACGTGGGCATTTAATATAGTAAAATTAGTCTCATCTGAAAGAAAAAACGTGGGAAATTAAAACAACAATCTCAGTCTTATTTGAAAGAAAAAATGCGGGCATTTAAAACAGTAAACTCAATCTCATCTAAAAGAAAAAAACATGGGCAATTAAAACAACAATCTTTGGCAACATTTAAAAGCAAAAACATTTTTCTATTTCCAGGATACCAATACCAAATGCAGACATGAATCAATTCATTTTTCCATTGCCCAAATACCAATACACAATGAAGACATGAATCAATTCGTTTTTCCATTGCCAAAATACAAATACAAAATGCAGACATGAATGAATTTGTTTTTCCATCGCCAGAATACCAATACAAAATGCAGACAATAGTAAGAGAACTGAAAGGATCCAATCATCCATGGACAACAACGGAAGTAGACGACTGATAGGTTCATCCTTTTCTCATCATCCTTTCACAGAAAGGTAGGGCGTTGAGATCCATAGGTCTATTAATGCCGAAGCGACGACCATAAATCAGGCTCCTGGTCAACTGCCCAGGCGAGGACTGATGAGCTAGGGATGATAGGAAAAACCACCACAATGGTCACAATCAAACACCACAAGGAGGTCAAGACATGTGGGGAAACAAAGGCCATGGGAGTCAACCAGTCATCGAGCTAGGCTATGAAAGAAATTCAGTCATCAATCTAGACAATTATTTTACTTACTCCATTAAACATGTAGATCCAAGCATAAATCCTACAACAATCTACCATACAAAAATGAAGAGAGCGTACCATTGCCTGATCGCCCGCTCTGAGTGACGTCCCGCGCGCTCCGTGCAACTCCCACTTGCCGACCGACGAGACTTCACTGGTACCTCCCAGCCAATGCTAGGGGTACTCTTCTTCCCCCTTAGCCCCATGAGATACAAAGGGGCCACACACACTATCTAGATATTCAACTAGCTCCTAGCTTGCCTCGCAAGGCCGAGCTACCACTCCTCACCGAGCTGGGTATCCCAACTCCCACAAGATAAGTTAGACAAGTAGATATTTATGTAGTGTAACGTTACACAAACATAAGAGATCCTTCATCCTTCTCCTCCCTTCATTATATAGAGTTTCGAAGTCCCTTACTTTCCTAAAATCTCATTTAGTTAAGTTTTTAAAAATTAAATCCTAAAAATTCCTCCCCGTACAAGTGTCACCCATCTCCTTCATTCCTCCACAAATTAATTTCTTTAATTAATTAATTTCCCTTATTTCCCTCACCCACCTAGAGTCACTCCTATAATCCCTCCTAGGTGTCCCCAAATTCTCTTACAGGTTTTAATGACTTTCCCCATTATCAATTTGCTAGTTCAGTTTTAAATTAGAAAGTTCTTAATGGTAGATACCTTACTAAGTTTGACCTTCTTCTTTTTCCCCTGGGTTTCCCTTTTCTTCTTATGTTTCCCTCTTTTCCTAGTTTCCTAAATATTTTAGATTTCCCTCTTTCCCTTTTTCATTTAGGACTCAAATTGGTAGGCGTAGAAATTAACCCCCTTTTTCCCTTTTCCCTTTTTAGTTAATAATTTTAAATTATCATAAATAATAAAACAATTATTTCCCTTTTTTTTTTTAAATTTTACCCGAACAGATTTTTATTAATCATTTAAATTGCTTACCTCCTTATTATTACAAGATTTAATGAAGAGTATAATTATTATTTATGTTGTTTTTATTTTTATTATTATTTTTTTTAAATAGGTAGATAAAATTTTACCACTAGCATAATTTAGACTTAGACCTTAAATTTTTCGTACTGGGCGACATTTTATTAGGGAATTTGTTTTTAAAAATTCGTAACATGTTATTCGTCCTAAGGCCATCTAGGTTCATTCATTTATCATCAACAACGTGACGTGCCCTTCAGGACGCACTAGGTGCTCCAAGGGTGCCACTCGCCTCTTTCCATTTTTCTTGCGCAACGTGCCCTTCAGGATGCACCACATGCTCCAAGGGTGCCACTCGCCTCTTTGCTGACTTGGTAGACATTAAAAACCCCCGGAGTCAATACTCTACCAGGTGAACTTGTGGGAGACTAAGGGCCTCTAAGGAATAAGGCCCCCACCTTATTGCGCACCCCTTAGAATCATTGTGAGCGACTGTCACTGTCCTCCCTCACAACATCGTGGGTCCTCTCGAACTAGGTAAACATTAACCTATAGTTCGAGCCACAATGAGAGTGCTAGTAGGTTGTGGCAGGGATGCTGTCTAGATCTCTCCCTCAACATCTCTGGTAGTTGTGCATGACCCCTTTACTCAACATGTGATTTTGGTCGACAAGCTATCGTCAACCTGCATCATCAACGAATCATGTCAGAATATATCCATATCATATCATCTAATAAAATGCACTAATATCATAGTAAAACAATCAAACCCCAATAGTACACTCCCTGACTTGATCCGAAGTCTAAGGGGTTCCATCGATGCCTCTGCATCCTCGAGGTCCAAAATCCTGCACACTCAATAAAACCGAGTCAATAGCACCTGTCTATGTCATTGCAATAAAACAACATGTCATCAACCCATAACCAAGTAGGATGAAAAAGATTTCTTCTTCTGAAGGTAACAATACTCTTCTTAGTTCCTGTACATATCTTGTTTGTATAATCTCTATACATATCTTGTATATCTATCTCTTAGAAGATAATATGTTCCAAGAAGAACTACACCTATGGAAGAACAACAAGATAAGGATTGATATCATTGTACAAGTCAGACAATACACATGAAATGATGAAATACATCATGTGGAAGCTATTACAAGAGACTTAGAAGAAGCAAGACAAAAAGAAGTCAACAACCAACAAGAAAATGAAGAAAGACCTATAACACTGTGTAGAAGAGAATAGGAATGTTGACGGAAGTGTGGACTCTCCTAGATGGAGGGAGCCGATTATGTTAGAATATAATGTATGTGTTCATTTTACCATTGATAATATCTCTATTGTCACCCAACCATAGGCTGAAGCCACCCTCCGAGCACCTTAACCTTGACAGAGAATCACTCCGGAAGAAAACCCTAGGCTAGATAGCCAAACAAAGGGTAGCGCACCTTTCCCTAAGGATAGTGCACCAACAAGAGCTGATCAGATGTTCCAAACTCTAACCAAGAGATATTCCAAGCGTAACTTCTAGCTGGAACATTTGTAATGACAACTCTCCTCCAAACCTGCGCAGAAACTGGGCAACTGTAATGTGCACAAGTGCTTCTCTGCAATTCTGAGACTGCCTGCCAGAATGTGAACTGGCCTCCTATATTTATATTGATTCTGGCTAACTACTTGGCCGACTTCTCATTCTAGGCATCTGTTTGTTCAGTATATATTATTATTTCTGGTCGACTTCTTCTCTTGGAGACTAATAACCTAATATAAATTATCTTCTTGAGCTGACAAGTCTTCTAGGGTTATTAGCCAACTCATTAGGGTTTCTTCTTTCTTCCCAGAGTATTATATCCTTGTCAGGTTTACACGTGGAGGTAAATACCTCCCAAAAATACCATAATATCAACACTCTCTCCTAGCTAGGGAGGTATTACAGGTAATGGTCTTGAGCACAAAAACTTACCATTCACCTGATAGCATCAACATATTTGTATAGACTAGATCATGACTAGATCATGATCACCATCATCATCATTAGTGTCATCAGCTACATCATATCTCGAAACTATACTCTATCTGAGTAATCAGACATGATGCTCACTCCAAAGAGTGATACAAGAACCATTCTTCTAATCTAGAAAAGTAAATGTTCTGAACCATTTTCTGTCTGGGAAATCTCTGTCCTTTGATTATCCATCTAACTGATAATCATTTCCTTTACTGCTGATAGTCTTCAAGGAAATTGAAACAAAATAGAACACAACTGTGTCTATCCATAGTAGTACATAACTACAATCCAGTGGTACACTACCACACCAAGTAACACACAAGTACTTGATCAACAACGTATAGTCATGAACAGTGGAACACATCCACCACAATAGTATACATCTACTGCCATACAAAATTCATAACAATCATCTGATATCAACCTACACATAAACAATGTTATGATATAAACTGAATCATCTTGGACAATATTTCACTCACATCTGTGAGATCTAAAAGAATATCTACCCTCAAAGTAGAACAATGAGATATCTGGACTATTCTTCTCAAGTAAGGAAGAATAACTGTCCTGTCTTTTGAACCTACAACATTCCCCACCCTGGGCCATTCTTCCTACACTAATCAAAGTGCACCCTGGAGAGAATGTATAAACCCTATGGAATGTCTATCCCTAATTGCTGAGCCTGGACCATTCCCCACCCTGGGCCATTCCTCCTACACTAATCAAAGTGAAACTTGGAGAGAATGTATAAACCATAAGGAATGATTGTCCGGACCATTTTCTCTGTTAACCACAAGAGGAAAATATTGTCCTGTACCAACCTCTAAAACAAACCATTCCTCATGTTAACCACAATGAGAAATCGCTGTTCGGCGAGGCGGGCCATTCTTCTTGAGTAACCCTCAAGAAGAGAGACTTCCCTAGACCACTCCCCATGTTAACCACAATGGGAAGTCACTGTCTATGATTCATCAACAATTTGGACCATTTCCCATGTTAACCACAATGGGAAATTAGTGTCCGTCAGAAATATCAATCCACTTTCCGAATAGGAAAGCATTTGTCCAAGCTGGACTATTTTTCAATCTTGAAAATGAATGTCCTCAATAATATTTTCAGTGCTCCCTCCCAACCTGGGAGTCATCTCTTCCTTTTTCAATAAGGAAGTCATCTCCACTAGATCCAACTTGAGTACGCAAACTCTTTCATCTTGGATAGAATCTTTACCAAGATGTCTGTTTATCTACTCATCTGTGGAGATATGTATTGGAGAACCTCTTTCTCCTTTTTGAACTTCATCATGGATAATGTAATTCTTGATTTCAAATGTACTTTGTTCTGGAGCACTGGTCTTCTTTGAAGGCTTCATGTAGTTCTGATCAATAAAATATATCATTGTTGGAAAATTGGAACATATCCATGTGGCACTTCTTCTGTCATCATGATATCTGATCTACTAAGTAATCATCTTGATAAAATATCTCTGTTATAGGAAATATTCACCACGCTTCTGTTGTGCACTGGAGAACCGTATTGAGATTTCTCTTCATATGATGTTTGCTCAATTTCTCTGGAGAACATTCTTTGCATTTATCTGATGTAGAACTCCAACTCATGGATATTGACTCATGTAAAGATATGTTTGGTTTATCGAAACGAGTAATCATCATAGTCTTCTCCCTCCATCTGGGAGAACCTCTATTTATGGATCTTGCAATGCTTTTATTCATAAGTCTTCCATACACTGTTCTTCATCATGAATTTTAGTTCCTCTGCTTGATTTCTTTTATTGAGTTCACATCAGGCTGGTAATCTTATGATTCTTAATACAATGACTAGTTGTTCTGGCTTCTCTTTCTTTCTTGGAATCTTCATGTTCTTCCTGATGTGTTTCTTTAGTTCTTGGGTCCATGGAGTTTCTTATAGATTCCATTCCCTAAATATTCCATTTCTTTCTTTCATCATAGGATCACGGATGTGGATGGACAACCAGGGATACTTTAAGGCTTCTCTTTGAAGAAGACTTCTTATGAGGTTGAATTGGACACATATTGTCTTTCATGGCTACTACCATGGATATATACTTCATCATCTTTAATGGATCATAGGATTATCTCCCTCCTAATCCTTGCTTCATGTATGAGTGCATATAATCGTCTCCCTCCGTCTAACAGAGTCCATGCTTCCGTCTGCATCCTCATTGTCTTCTGCAATATATAATTGGATCTCTTTGTATAACAAAGTCCATGCTTCCGTCTTGTTGTCTTCTACAAAACGTCATAAGTCTTTATCTAATTTCCTCTTGATTGCTGACTTCTTTCTGTCTTTGCTTCTTCTAAGTCTATTCATGATTGATTCGGCTTATCTTGTAATAGCTTCTACATGATTTGTTTGATGTATTTCATCCTTTCATGTGTATTATCTAATGATATCAATCCTTATCTTGTTGTTCTTCCATAGGTATAGTTCTTCTTGAAACACATTATCTTCCAAGAGATGGATATACAAGATATGTGCAGAGACGATGCAAACAAGATATGTACAAGAAATAAGAATAATATTGTTACCTTTAGAAGAAGAATTCTCTATCATCCTACTTAGTCTTCTTTGTAGGTTCCTTTTCTTCGACAATTGATGCTTCGTGTTTCTCCTTCCTTTTCTTTAGCTTGGGACAATGATTCTTGTAGTGACCATACTTTTGACAGTTGACGCATTGTATTTCTGAAATATCTTTCTCTTGATTTTTCTTCCTCTTTGAACCAAAATTTCTTTTGTTATTGAAGTTCTTGAATCTTTTTGTGAAGGCTTGATCATCATACTTCTTTTTGGGTTTCTCTTTTGCACCGATCCTTGATTCCTCTTGAGCACAACAAGTCCAAAGTTCTTCAAATGTTGAATACTCCTTTCTTGTGTTCATGCTTGTGGAAAATGCATCCCACGTCTTGGGAAGACCTTTGAGTACTATGTTTACCAATTCATTCTCTAAAATGATCTCTTCAATAGCTTTTAGTTGATATCTTAGTTGAGAGATCCTCACAAAGTATGATGTTATGTTGTCGTCATCATTCATCTTCATGTCACAGAGCTCATTCTTCAGACTCATTACTTGTCCAATGTTTCTGACTGAGAAGAGGTTTGTTAGGGCATCGTACATCTTCTTTGATGAGTCAATATGGGAGATGTAGGGTATCAAGTGGTCATTTATAGTTTCCACTATGATACTCATAGAATTTATGTCACCGTCTTTGAAATTCTCCATAACTGCAACTTTCTGCGGTTCCTTCTCTTTTCCTTCTTCAAACTCTGGTTCCATGATCTTTCCTTTCACGATATCCAACACTTTATTCTTGGAAAGGATGAGGTCAATCCTTGTCTTCCACACTCTGAATTTAGAAGCTCCATCTAACTTGTTCTCTGACTTCATAGAGTAAGTCATGGCTTCTTTGTCTTGGTCAACCCTAGATTTGACCAAAAACTCAAACTTCACGTCTTGGCTTTCTGAGAGTACTAGGAGATGCACTAGGCTAGGATGCACTGATCTATATAGATATTAGGTCAATCCCTTCAATTAAGGTGACTCAACGAGAGGATTAGGGTTTTTGCAATTGCACCTGCTAGTAACCCTAGCGACAGTGCTATGGTGTCTGCTCCTACTAGAAACCCTAGTGATAGTTCTTCAATGAGCTTAATATCCTTATGACTATGTTTCCTTCCAACAGTTAGATTGAATGAAGGAGGTGTGGGCCCATAACCTGTTAGAATATAATGGATTTGATCTTTTTACCATTGACAATATCTCTATTTTCACCCAACCATATGCTGAAGCCACCCTCCGAGCACCTTAACCTTGACAGATAATCACTCCAGAAGAAAAACCTAGGCTAGATAGCCAAACAAAGGGTAGCGCACCTTTCCCCAAGGATAGCGCACCAACAAGAGCTGATCAGATGTTCCAAACCCTAACCAAGAGATAGTCCAAGCGTAACTGCTAGCTGCAGCAGCTGCAATGACAGCTCTCCTCCAAACCTATGCAGAAACTGGGCAACTATAGTGCGCACAAGTGCTTCTCTGCAATTCTGAGACTTCCCGCCAGAATGAGAATTATCCTCCTGTATTTATACTAATTCTGGCTAACTGCCTCGGTCGACTTCTAATTCTGGGTATCTGTCTGTTCAGTATATATTATTATTTCTGGCCGACTTCTTCTCTTGGAGAATAATAACCTAATATAAATTATCTTCTTAAGCCAACAAGTCTTCTAGGGTTATTAGCCAACTCATTAGGGTTTCTTCTTTCTTCCCAGAGTATTCTATCCTCGTCAGGTTTACACGTGGAGGTAAATACCTCCCGCGGCTACCATAATATCAACAGATTATATATCACCAAAAAGAAGAGCATGCATTCATACATGAAGCAAGGATTAGGAGGGAGCTAATCCTATGATCCATTGAAGATGATGAAGTATATATCCATGGCGACAAACATGAAGAGCAATATGTGTTCAGTTCAACCTTAGAAGAAGACCTCTTCGAAGAGAAGCATTAAAGTATCCTTGGTTGTCCATCCACATTCGTGATCCTATGATGAAAGAAAGAAATGGAATATTTAGGGCATGGAATCAACTCCATGGACACAAGAGCTAAAGAAAAAAATTAGGAAGAACAAGAGAGAAAGAGAAGCCAAAACAACCAGTCATTGTATTAAGAATCACAAGATTACTAGCCTGATATGAACTCACTAAGAACAATCAATTGAAAGTTGTGGTGAAGAACAATGTATATATGGAAGCAATGCAAGATCCAGAACTAGGGGTTCTCCCAGATGGAGGGAGAAGACTATGATGATTACTTGTTCCGATAAACTAGACATACCTCTACATGAGTCATTATATCATCTATGGGTTGGAGTTCTACATCATATGTATGCAAAGAATGTTCTCCAGAGAAATTGAATAAAGAGCATATGAAGAGCAACCTCAAGACTTTGAAGCATACCAGAAAGAGAGTCTTGTATGCAGATGGAAGAAGACAACTTCCAGTGCACAACAGAAGCATGGTGAAGATTCTCTATAACAGAGATATTATATCATAATAATTACTCAGAAGATCAGGATGATAGATTGCAAATCCATGACAAAGATCTCATGATGACAGAAGAAGTGCCACATGGATATGTTCCAGTTTTCCAAACAATGATATACTTTATTGATCATAGCTACATGAAGCCTTCAAAGAAGACCAATGTTCCAGACCGAAGTACATTTGAAATCAAGCATTACATTATCTATGATGAATTACATAAAGGATAAAGTGGTTCTCCAATACATATCTCCATAGATGAGCAGATAAGCAAACATTTTGATGAAACTTTTGTTCAAGATGAAAGAGTTTGCGTACTCAAGCTGGAGCTCGTGGAGACAACTTCCTTATTGAAAAAGGAAGAGATGACTCCTAGGTTGGTAGGGAGCACTGATATATTATTGATTGATGGAAAATCATTTTTTCAGTTCGAAGAAATGGTCCAAGAAAAGTGGATCCTTTCCAGTTCGGAAAGTGGATTGAGATTTCTGATGGACAACAATTTCCCATTGTGGTTAACATGGGAAATGGTCCAAATTGCTGATGTATCATAGACAATGACTTTCCATTGTGGTTAACATGGGGAGTGGTCTAGGGAAGTCTCTCTTCTTGAGGGTTACTCAAGAAGACTGGCCCACCTCTCCAGACAACGATTTCTCATTGTGGTTAACATGAGGAATGGTCTGTTTTGGAGGTTGATACAGGACAGTCTTTTCCTCTTGTGTTTAATAGAGGAAATGGTCCAGATAGTCATTACTTAGGGTGTATTCATTCTCTCCAGGTTGCACTTTTTTTAGTGTCGGAGGAATGGCCCAGGGTGGGGAATGGTCCAGGCTCAACAATCAGGGACATGCATTCCTTAGGGAAGATTCATTCTCTCCAGGTTACACTTTGTTTAATGTCGGAGGAATGGCCCAGGGTGAGGAATGGTCTAGGTTCAGAAATCAGAACAATCATTCTTCCTTGTTTGAGAAGAATAAGGAAGATAACCCATCATTGATGTTCTACTCTGAGGGAAGATATTTTTTCAGATCTCATAGATGTGAGTGAAATATTGGCCCAGATGATTAAGTTTATATCATAACATTGTTTCTGTGCAGGTTGATATCAGATGGTTTTTATGAATACTGTATGACAGTAGATGTGTCCTACTATGGTGGATGTGTTCCACTATTTGTGACTATACGTTACTGATCAAGTACTTGTGTGTTACTTGGTGTGGTAGTGTACCACTGGATTGTAGTTATGTACTACTATGGATAGACACAGTTGTGTTCTATTTTTTTATAATTGCCTTGAAGACTATCAACAGTATTGGAAATGATTACCAGTTAGATGGATAGTCAAAGGACGAAGATTTCCTAGATGGAAAATGGTTCAGAACATTTAACCTTCTAAGACATATGTCTAGATTAGAAGAATGGCTCTTGTATCACTCTGTGGTGTGAGTGAATTTTCCAGCATCATGTCTGATTACTTAGATGGGGTATGGTTTCGAGAAATGATGCAACTGATGACACCGATGGTGATAATGATGCTCATGATCTAGTCATGAGATAGTCTATACGACTATGTTGATGCTACCGAGTGAATGGTATGTTTTGTGATCAAGACCATTACCTGTAATACCTCCCTACCTAGGAGGGAGTGTTGATATTATGGTAGATGCATGAGGTATTTACCTCCACGTGTAAACCTGTCGAGAATAGAATACTCCGAGAAGCAAGAAGAAACCCCAATGAGTTGGCTAATAACCCTAGTAGACTTGTCAGCTCAAGAAGATAATTTATATTAGGTTATTAGCCTCCAAGAGAAGAAGTTGGCCAAAAGAAATAATAATATACTGAATAGACAGATACCCATAATGAGAATTCGTCCCAGGCAGTTAGCCAGAATTAGTATAAATACAGGAGGCCAGTTCTCATTCTGGCAGGCGGTCTCAGAATTGCAGAGCAACAACTTGTGCGCACTGCAGTGCCCAGTCTTGTGCGCAGGTTTGAGGAGAGATGCCATTGCATCTGCTGCAGCTAGAATATCACATTTTTCTTAGACTATCTCTTGGTTAGGGTTTGGACTATCTTATCATATCTTGTTGGTGCACTATCCTTGGGGAAAGGTGCCCTACCCTTTGTTTGGCTATCTAGCCTAGGGTTTTCTTCCGGAGTGATTTTCTATAAAGGTTAAGGTGCTCGGAGGGTGGATTCGACCTATGGTTGGGTGACAATAGTATTGTCAATGGTAAAACTAGCACAATCTTTCATATTCTAACAAGTAGACCGAAGACTCCGTTGACATCTGCCAACTAAGGGAAAAATCGATAAGCAAGCTAAATATAAAAAGAGGGAAAAGATATATACACTAAAATACATTAGTATACAAAGAGTTACGCCCAAGCTTAGGGCTCAAGCATAATATATTTTCAAATAGATCCCATTCCTAGGCTCAACCAACATGTTCCCTTCATAATCTTCTAATTCATAGGCTCCTTTTTCTAAGACACGTCGCACAATATAGGGACCGTGCCACATGGGTTTGAACTTGCCTGCCCCAGTGGTTCTTTGGCTTAGTCATACAAAAGGACCAAGTCACCCTCAATGTACTGTCGAGGATAGACAAAATTATCATATTGGAACTTCACACGTATTTTATTCGCTTCGATAGTCATGGAGACGTCTCGACGCTGCTCATCTAGACTCTCTAGGTGTACGAGGCATTGTTCAAGATCATAAGTGTGAAGTAGGAGTGCAACTACCAATATAAGAGAAGGGATTTCACATTCAATAGGTAGGATTGAATCTACACTGTACACTAACTGTAACGGAGAAAAACTGGTGGAAGTATTAACCAAGGTTCGATATGCCCAAAGTGCTGGATAAAGCATGATATGCCAGTCAGATTTTCTATGGCTGACAATTTTCTGCAAAATGGTCTTGAGAGACTTGTTCACGGCCTCTACTTGTCGATTTTCCTGTGGGTAGTAAGGGGAAGAATGAACATGTATAAACCCCAATTTGGATCCTAATTATTTCATCATTTCATTCTAAAAGGGACTGCCATGATCAGTGACAATCTCACTCGGGATTCCCAACATGACTATAATTTTATTGAACACGAAGAAAGCAACAGTCTCACCATCAGTTTTAACTGTAGGCATGGCCTCAAATCACTTGGTAAAGTAGTCTATGACCATGATAATGTGTTGATGCCCCACATCCAAAGTTGGGTTGAAATCTACAAAATCCACCCCCCACTTGGTGAAGGGATCGACGGTAACGACTGGATGGAGAGGGGCTATATGCGAGCACATATTTTGAGTGAACACCTGGCAAGGGTGACACTTCTTAACTACTTCAAAGCAATCTTTAAAAATAGATGACCAAAAATAACCAGCTCGCAAAATTTTCTGGGCTGTCACAGGCCCGAATAGATGACCTCCACAAGCCCCACTGTGTGAGTCATTGAGAACATACTCAGCTTCTTCACGAGTCAAACAATGACACAAGATATTGTCTACTCCTCAATGATACAGAGTGTCGCTGAATGTTGTGTTGGTTTTTTCACTTGGGTGAGCAAAACAACAACACTTGCTTTTCTAGATGAGCCTGCTAGACAAGACAAAAGTTTGTGAGTGGGTTAAACAAGCCAAACACATCTAATAAACAAAGAAACAAACTAAAAAAACTAAGAAATAAAAGTTAGAATGCATGAGAAACTTAGAACCATAAAAAATCAACCAATGACCAAGATAATGCTACCAATGGATAACTATATTAGTAGAAAAAACACCGTAGATAAAAATGAGGACATATGAGTCCCTTCTTCCTCCTTGGGAGGTGATGCAGGAGCATCATACATTGCCAGCCAAGCAACATAAAGGTGGAGGACAACTGGAAAAGCACCCGCACACATTTTGAAGTGTTTTGAAGATTAATGGATGGACATTAATGAAATAGCTAAGGGAAGCGTACTTACATTTATATCTAGATGTTGTAAATAGATCTTGAGTGTTGCTCTCATCTATCGAATGTAGAGGCATTTATGCGTAATGAATGCAAGTAGGTAGATTTAATTTAATAGATTAGACAGTTTAGAAGCATAGGAGGGAAAATGGATATAGACACCCTCACCCTTGTATCGTTGTAATTTTTTTTTTTTTTGGATGATCATTCAGAATTGATAAGTTGGAGAGCTGTGATAGAGAGCTGTAAAGAAGAACCCATGTACAGGAGTACTTGAGTTAATATATGAAACTTTGACTCAATTTTCATGGTGTTATGATGCTTACTGTTTACATTAGTTAAATGGTATGTTTACAATTGGTTTGTTTCTTTGTTATGCATTTATTTCAATGCTGTATTGTGTGTATGATTTCATGTTGAATGTATGAAGTCTGAGAGAGGAGAAGAATGAGTTTCAATTGTTTCTCTCCCTGAGGATTCCTGCAAGGAGTGCAGTGAACGTCCGCAAGGTGTGCGTTGACAAGGGTCTAAGTTTTATCTCAGAAAGCTCAGGAGAGATATCGTTGTTCTCATACCAGTAGAGGTGCAGGTGAAGCACATAGCCATGCAAGGTGTGCGCAGGCTAGTTAAAATCTTTGAAATTATCAACTAAGGGGAAAGTTGAAGGACTACTATTGTAAAGAGTGCAGAGGGTTGAAGACTCAAATAACCAGAGGTCATTTGAAATTTTTCCGCAAGAAGTGCGTGTAGGGATCCATTTGGAAGTTTGAGTTATAAGGGGAAGCTCAGGAAGGATAACACCTTTGAAGTGTTCAAAGGGAGATGGAGATCAAAATGGTCTCATAGAAGTCAAGTTCATGAGGGAGAACACCAAGTCATTTGGGCAGAAGTTATTGGGAAGTGCATTTGGTGGTCATAATTCTGCATGGAGAACTCATGAAATCACGAGGACCGTAGGATCCAGAGGAGATACAAGGTGGTTAGGAGTCGAACGAACCACCACCCAGATATCAAGAATCAACATGAATCGTTGATCATGATTAGTTTAAGCAATTAAATCATTTCGAGAATTCGGGATTTGTAAGTTTGGAGTGTAGGCCAAAATCCTTGGTCACTCTAATTCCCGAATCACGAAAGGGATTATCAGGTGTGGAATTGAATGGTGGAATTTTCTTCGTGGAGAAGTGTCGAATTTTTGTGGACCATTGGATCTTGCATATCTGTGAGGAGGTTAAGGCTGAGAATCTTTTAGCATTCAAAAGCTCAGGATTAGTGGCCATTGGATGAGAATCAACAAGAGACGTTGATCTCACACACAAATTTCGCTATTTCGGGAATTCGGGGATTGACGCAGCAAGTGATTTTGGAGTCAAGAGTTTCAAAATCCTGGTTCGTGAAATCCTGAAAATATCGGGACCGTTGGATCAAGGGAGGCTTACAGTCATTGATCCCGCAAAAGGAGAAATTTTGGAGTTCAAGGAGTCATAAGGGAAGAGGAACGACTGTTGGCTGTTCGCTCAAAGTCCTGAAAGCCGAAACTAGTGGGTAACAGGTGGCGTGTGTTCGTCGCATTGAAGGAGTCAACCTTCATTGACATTTTGTGTTTCGACAATTGTAAGAGTTGTGACATTGCATCGAGAACCTCCATCTCACGAAGCCTGAAATATTTCGTGGCTTAAACAAAGGGTTTAATTAACTCTTTGTGTGGTTTGGAAAAGATCCTGCGCTGATCTCAGCCCAAGGGCAGGGGGTCTGCGTCAGGAGGGCTCTCAAGTTCCCTAATAGAGTGCTCTTCTTACAATGGAAGAAAAATGACAAATGGTGAAGAAAATCAATGTCTATTCCCTCAAGAGGTGAGTGGAATGGCCTATTCCGATGATGCTTGAAGGCTCCAAACAGAAAAGAGGATTCTCAAGGGAGAATTGAGGCAACATAACAATAATATGAAGATCTTGGTTTCTTAGTGCACCCATGGCTCTTATTTATAGAAATTATTCAAGGCAAAATGTAATTGGTTATTCGTGTGAACAAGGGGGCCTTTTAGGGCACCCTCTAGTCCTTAACCAGTGCCCCATTCGGATTTCACTAAGATATGAATGTCAAATCAGGTTGGGAGCTGGTCCATAAGTGGTTGGGGGACTGACAAGATCCATAAATGCGTCGTTCATAGAAGTGCATGGATTTTCTCATACATAGTCGCGCACTTGGCGCATTGTGCACTCTCAGGTATTTGTTGGCCTGCGCACAATGCATGCGCTTCTTTTGGTGAATTTACACATGTCAATTTTTGACCCAATTGTATAGTTTTTACCTTTGGAATGCATTTCAAGGATGCAGGTGAACTAATTGTTGTTGACATTGCTGTATTTCTATAACCATTTGCGTGCAATGTTGCAGACGAAATTTTAGTTATAACAGATGCCCCTTGATGTGTGAGGTTAAGAGCATACGTATAGCCAAAATACATCAATGTTTCTTTTACTGAGAGTGACATTGTAATGAAGAGTGTTGAGAGGAACTACAAGAGAAATTTGTTGGAGGGAGAGGGGAAACTGTGGGACCCAAACCTTTCTCTAGGGAAAAATTGAAAATTTGTATACAAATGAGGCGAGCATGCCCCATGCTCGTGTAATGTAACCAAAATGTGAGACTATAACTGAAGATGGATGTTGGTGTAGATAACTGCAACGCCCTCGGGGGTGGTTGACAATGGAAGATGATAGTTCTGGATGGTGAACATAATTTCAAGTGAGGAAAGGATGCCTGTAAGAAGTGTCGATGACTCGTAGGCATTGATGGCTAAATGAATTCAAAGGTCTTCGGCTGGTATGAAACAACTTCAGTAGTCTCATAGTAAGACCCACTGTAACATGAGAGTTTTCTGAAGTTGAATGTTATGGGGGTCAACAAAATCAAAGAGCAATGATGGTTCTCTCTGTGCCATCCGAGACTCTTCATTGAAAAGGTAAGGAGAGTCAAGATACTATCACCCTTTTGGAAACAATGTTGATGTCAACAGAAAGGGAGACGCGACTCCAAGAAGCAAATGGCTTCCTGAAATCCATTGAGATGATATGAGGTACTGAAATGTAACATGGACGAAGTCAATATGTGGTGAGACTCAAGAATGCCCCTGGTTGGGGAATTTTTGAAGGATGATTGGAAACAACCGTAAAACTGCATCTAGTGTCAGGGGGACAACTAGATATGGGGTTAAACTGTGCCAGAGGCTTGACAAGGTGGAAAAAATTAGAGATCATGGGTACATGGACTTTGGGATACTCAGAGTTTGTGAACGATGTTGAAATGAAAAAGAGAGTGGATGCCCCAACCAAGGGTGACATGGGTTGCTTTGCCGGAAAAAATAGGGTCATCAAGGGGGATGACAAAAAGCTAAGTAAATGCTGGAAACAAAGGCTTTTAACATTTACCAAATAACTAAAGAATAATTTGGGTTGAGTGTATAGATACAGAAATGGGTGCCCCAGTGAATGATGGCTTGTCCTGTGAGGGCGCAAGTTTATGAAAGAGAACTAGTGGAGGGTGGGGGCCCCATGGGTGGGTTTCTATCTGAGGTAAATGAATGGAGGACAATATAAATATGGCCAAACTTATGGTGGATGAGATGAGGGATAATGATACTGTAGAGGTGCAATCAGTAGAAATGAGGTGATATGACATGGGAGTCCATTTGGAAAGCTAGCAAAACGATGAGAATAAGTATGGGGTTCATTCTCGAAAGTGCATAAGACTATCGAGACTCCCATCCCTAAGGGGTGAATGAAGCATGAGTGTCAAGTTGCTGAGGGGAACTATGAATGGGAAAACTCATGGGGGGGAGAGTGCTACTGGGTGACCGTACCAAAATGCACTAGAGGTGACGATACTGTAGATCCGGATGTAAGGACCCTAAAGGTAAATGTCAGAGGGTGTTGCTGGTAGATGCAATTGATTTTCGGAGAGAATAATTACATGCCAGTGTCGAACATATACCTCAAGGGGATGTGTCTCTTGCAGAACAAGTACCTGCACATATGAAAACCAAATACCCGACGTGAATAATATCTGATGATAAAGAACATATAACAGTTATGTGATAATTTTGAACATGACAATGCATACCTGAATGTGACGTGTGAAAAATGATCCTCTGGGGCCAAGTTCATATGAAGACCCAAGGAATCTGAATGTGTAGATGGTGGGACCATGATCCTATGGCTAAGAACAGATCGAAAAACAGAGGCTCTGGGATCCTATAACTGAGTGTGGAAGTTTGGTAAAAGGGACTATATATGGCTGGTGGGCCCACAATGCCACCTTATTTGTACCCACCTCTATAGTGATTTGACAAGAGTATTCTGAGGATATTTGGAGATTATGGGTGCTCAAGTCGAATGATCTGGGAGTTGCAAGAGTTAGTGGTCCCATCCTCTCGCATATTTTGAAATTTGTAGAATTGAGTTAGGGGTGTAGGAATGACCGTGTAGGGGTGTATGGGCCCACCAATGCGGGAGAAGGAAGAATACCCATGCTAAGATGTGCAGGTATAACTCCTTCTCCTGCGCATAGTGTGGCTGTGCCAACAATATTGTTGAAAGAGGGAATGGCTTTGACCCATTTGGTAAAGTAATCAACTGCCATAACAATGTACTTGTGTCCATTATTGGATGGAGGATTGCAAGTCATGAAGTCTATGCCCCATTTGTAGAAAGGGCCAACAGTGATGACTAGATGTAGAAGAGTGGGTGGCACTCATGCTTTATTTGCATAAAGATGACATTTGTTGCATCGCTTGACATCATGGATGCATTCTTGAAACAACATGGGACAAAAGTACCCTGCTTGAATGATTTTTTGGGCCGTGGACATACCCGAGAGGTGACCACCACAAGCTCCGCTTTGTCAATCATTCAAGACTCTGTCAGCTTCATTGATGGTCAGACATTGACAAAGGATGGTGTTGACCCCACATCGATATAATATGTCTTCGATGAGGAGGTATCAAGAGGCCTAATGGGGAATGTGCCAACGATCGTCTCGAGAGAGATGAGACCCAAAAATCTGTGTCCAAAGGTAGACGAGAAGGTCACCATACCAAGGGTCATTAGAGGGGATGAAGAAGAGGTGTTCGCCGGGAAAATCCATATTGACGGGTGAAGCTTTATCATCTGAGGGAAAATATGTAATGAGTTCGGTGAGGACAAGAACTTTCTTTCTTTTGGAATTTGAGAACTCTAGGCCATATTCCTGGAGGAGGATAATGATCCATCGGGAAAATTTTTCATTAATTTTCTGTCGACTAAGCAAGTACTGCATGGGATTGGAATCTGCTACGACCTTGGTAGTTCGAAGCAGGATATAGTGACGCAATTTTTGGACTGTGAGGGCGAGTTTCTCATCATGATTATATTTCAAGGGTGGTCCTGAAAGATTTTTACTAATGTATTAAATGACATGCTCATGCCCGTCATCCCCTAATTGGATGAGGAATCCTGCTACTAAGACGGCTGAGGCTGATAAGTAGAGGATGTAATCACAATCATAGTATAGGGGACTAATCAAAGGGGCATTGGATAAGGCAATTTTTAAATCATCAAAATATGTTTGAGCATGTTCATCCCATCAAAATGGGATATCATGACGTAGTAGGTGGAGGAAACCATGCACGCAAGTGGCGTAATCTGGGAAAAAGCGATGTAAAAAGTTGTCTTTTCCTTGTAGGCTTTGTAGTTTGTGTAAATACCTAGGTGGTGGAATTTCTATGATAGCTTGGACCTTGAGGGGGTCCACCGTGATGTTGTGTTGGGAGAAAATGAACCCAAGAAGGCATCTGACAATTATGCAGAATACGCACTTAAGGGGGTTCAAGCGGATATTGTATTGGCAAAATCGTTGAAAAACGATATGTAAGTTGTATAAGTGTTGAGTTCACTTCTTGGATCGAGCAGTGAGGTCATCCAAATAAGCGAGGATGATGCAAGAATATCATGGAAAACATAAGTCATGGCCTGTTGAAACATAGCACTTGCGTTCTTAAGTCCAAAAGGCATTACAGGATAAGAAAAAGTATCCCAAGGGGTAGTAAAAGCGGTTTTATATTGATCTACTGGATGGATTTGGATTTGATTGGCTCCGGAGAACCCATCCATGAAGGACAATGCCTCATGGCCAGCACAATCATCAATAATTTGGTTGATGAAAGGAGTTGGGAAGTTGTTTTTGGGACAAGAATGGTTGAGATCATGAAAGTCTATGTAGACATGAATAGTGCCCTGTTTTTTGTTAACGGGGATGGGGTTGGAGACCCATGAAGTATACACAATGGTTTAAATGAACCCAACATCGCCTAACTTGTCAATTTCATCTTTGATAGCCGTAGCTTTGGATGGGTGAAGGGGGCACTACTTTTGACAAACTAGGGCGACATCTGGCCATGTGTCAATGCAATGTTCGATGATAGAAGGATCGAGGCTGGGAATCTCTGTATATGACCAGGAAAAAATATCTCGGTATTCCTAAAAGAGAGATTTGTAAGCTGCAAGTTCTTCACGGTAGCATGCGATGCCAATGGTGATTTCTTCTACGATTCTTGTCTTGATGGAAATGTTGATTTTGACGGTGGAGAAGATATTGGCCATGTTGCCTTCTTCAAAAGCATCTAAGGTAGGGATAAGGTTGTTGAACTAGTCTAAATGCCATGAAGGAATGAAGTCCTTGGTTTCGATTGCACATATGGAGGCTTGGATAGGAGGGTGAAAGGCTCTTGTGAGAGAAAAAACACTCGATGACGGAGCATAATCCATGGGCAATCGAGGGTAGTGAGTTCCTCCAGGATATCTTCATTGTAGTGGAAAATGCAAGAATACAGGGGATCCGAGGAGGTGACAGGGAGGACTGTCAAAGTGTGATTGTCCTCAAGTGGTGAGGACATAGAGGGGATATCACATTCAAGGTGTGATGGCTCGTTTGACATAAACCAAATGTCAAGAACCTGTGGGTGATAAACTATGGTAGAGGGTAAGATTTCTCGTGGGAAATTTACCAGAGAATTGGGAGGATTTTGGGGAATATCCTTAGACAGTTGATATGCGAACCATGGAGGGGTGGGAAGTGACTCAAGTTTAGGGGGGGTAATATTGATAGTATATATAGAGTGCAATATAAGTGGTGAGGTGGTTGGATGTGGTTGAATAGGGGTTGAATGATGACCTCAGTATGAAACAATCAAAGGATACTGGTATGTGAAATGAGAAAGTGAATCACAGAGAGCACAAGGGAATCTCATCCGCTCAGGGAATGATGAAGAGACATAAAAAATGTCAGTGACGTGAGCACTAGTAAGGGGTAGCAGAGAGGGTTCTTTTCGATAGGTTTGGTGTACTAATGCTAGCGTCTAGAAAAACTGAGGTAGAGTTGGGCAATGATGAGTGTAGTGGCCATATTCTGAACAGATGATACAAGTGAATTTGCTTCAGAACTCTTTACTGCCTGTAGTGGAGGACATAGTAGTAATTCTTGACACACTTGGTGAAGTGGCGAGCAATGTGGTTTCTCTATGGAGTTAGATCAAATTACGTAACTCAGGAAGAGCAGGACATCTATTGGTGGGGTGTCCCTCTCTTTCGCATAGTGCGTAAAGAGGTTAAAATGTAGGAGGAAGTGGATTTGTGGGCTCTTTCTTCTTCTGTCTGGACCCAGCAGTGGAAGTGGTGCCAACAGTTGGGGGTGAGGGTGGTGCAGCCGAATCCTATACTGGAATCTGCATCGGGATTCCCTCTAAATGAGGAGGGAGAGATGGATGTGGAACCATCACAGGTGGGTGAAGATACCATACAGGGATGGAACGAACCATATTTGGAAGGGTAAGGCTCGCAGCTACCTCAAATGATTGGACTTCAGGTGAGGGGTAGAAGAAGGGAATTTGAGTAATGGCTCAAGGGATCATCTCCCAAACCAATATTTTCCTCTGGAGGGGAGTGAAATCAAGGATAAGTGGTGCAACAATCGGGGATAGGTGGTGCAGTAGGGTTCTCAAGGAATTCTTAAGGTAATAGTTCAACTGGTGGAATGTCAAGGTGTGGAGAGGCCTCAGTGGGAGGAATCATGTCTCCAATATTGGTTATATTGGAAGATACTACACACACTTGTGATGAAGGGTGTATGAGAGGTGGTGCTCCATGGTATTCCCCCAACAAGGATGGGTCCTTGAAAATTATAGGACCCATGTAAATGAGAGAATAAGAATCTGAGCTAGTGTGGACAAGAGGAAGAATGTTATCGATGTTGGTGGAATGGTTAGGCTCATAATGTGTAATTTGGTCGATGGTGACAATTTTCCCGTTATGGGGGAAAATCATCATTCAAAACACAAAAGAGGCTAATGCCTTCATAGTGTACACGTAGTTACAGCCAAACAAGATATTGTAATCAAGCGTTACGTCGATAACTTCAATGTCGATGAGGATGGTTTTGCCCCCAAGTTCGATGGGGAAATTTTGGAAGAGCCCCTTCAGGGGATGATGGTCTACCATCATAGGCTCTCAAGGTGATGGAGAATGGTACTAGCTTAGGGGAGCCAAGTTTCTGCCATACTGTTTTGGACATGATGCATGTGGATGCACCTTCATTGATGATACACCAATGAACTGTGATGTTCTGAATCTTTACATGTATCTGGAAAGCTACCAGAGTGGGGAGGTGTGGTTCTCCGCTTTCTAGATCAAATGTGATGAGTTTAGTATCAGTTGGGTCCACTACCCCCAAGGTGAAAAGAAAGGATTTACACTGAGTTGGAAACATTTGTAGGACCTCCAATATTGACATGGAGGTAGGAGATTGTGCTAAGTCGTCGACTAGGCTGTAATTGTGTGCTGCCCTAGCCTAAGGGTTACTAACATTTCGTCGCAATGGAATGCGAGGTATACAAATGTTAGGTTCAGTATTAGGGTGTGAAATCATCAAGGGTTGTCCGGATGTAGCTGGAGCTACTTCCAAGGTGGTTGGAGGAGATTCAGGGGGAACACCATACTGGTGACCATGTGTTTTCAAAATAATCTCTTCTTCACTGGTGAGGAGGATATTGTGATCAACTGGATTTCTAGGGTGGATGGGCCATAGATTTTGATACTACCCCATTTGTGGTGGGGCAGGATGTACCTCTTGTTGGGTATTCATCACACCTTGGTGTGGAATAGGGTTTTGCAACACAACCGGGGGTGATTGTTGCAAGTACTGTTGTGGGGCTTGCTGAGGGGCAGGCGATGCTAGAGGACATGGCACATTTATGGACTCTTTCATCCATTTGAAGTCGAAAATTTTGGGACAATGGTGAGTATAATGTCCATACTTACCACAAAGAGCACAAGGGAAGTTCATCCTGAGATTTTTGTTGTTGTTCTCCCCTTAGTGTTTGTTGTTATTGTCCCCTTGGGGGTTCTGGTAGCCTTGATTCAGGTTGCCCCCAGTGGGATGGTTTTGTTGAGGGTTATTTCCTCCTGGTCCTGGGTTATTATTGTTTTGTTTTTTCCCTTTATTCTTGGCATTATTTGGCTGATGGGACAGATTTTTTGCATTCAATTGTTCAAATGCTTGGATCTGTTGAATGGGATAGGGCTAAACAAAGTTAACACCGACATGTGGGTGTCCTGCTGGAGCAGAAACCACCTGTGGAGGACCAGGAAATGGAAAGTATGGATTTTTTTGTGGCAATGATCCATAGGGCACATAGGAAGGTGAAGAGATTTCACTAGTGCCTAGGTTATATGCTGAGGTAGAAGGTGAAACCGAACTTGGTTGAGAGGTTGGACACATCATGGGTACTGATGAGGGTCCACTCATGGGTGTGGGGGGAGAAACATGATATGGATTTTGGTAAGGGGGTAGAGGGTAATAAGATGGCCCTCCATATGGTTGTGGATATTGAGGTGCACCATATGTAGGTGGTGGTTGGCTGTGAGGGTTGTGATTTGTCGTTGTACCAATCAACCCATCTGCGATGTGGGACATCCCAGGTTTGTCCTGGCCAAATGGTACGGGTATGGGTGCATCGGGTAACATTGTGTATAAGTAACCCAATTGAGCACAGATAAGGTCAAACTGTTGGGCCTTGCTGATGGATTCCTCTTCTGACTGAGGAAAAGTGGATGCTACATCTTTGGCAAGTATAGAGACGAGTGATTTAAGAAACTAATCGAGGCATTGTTCTTTGGTGGTATCTACTTTACACAAACTACGTCACCGACGCCATTCATGGATGTGGTCAGAAATATGCATAGCTGAGGTTTATTTTCACTTGGAGAGCAGTTCTAAGCCAATATCATGACGAAATGGTAGTTGAAAATAGGCCAAAAAGGCTTTGGCCAAGGACTCAAAAGTCACATGGGACTTTGATTTTTCATCCACATACAATTTGGCTCATGGAACAGTGAGTGTTATTTGAAATAACCTTAATCAGATGGAATAATCCATGATGTTGTTTGAAGAGAACCATAAGTGGAAGGTCATAATGTGGTTGGCGGGATATTCCCCCAGTTTTCCTTCAAATTTTGGAATATCTGAAGGTAGTTTGGTAGGCATATTGGGCCATGTGGGGTCATGTAAAATGAGATCATTCATGAGTTTGGTCAAATCAGGAATGTTGATAGATTCCAAGTATGGCATAGGGGGATTTGGTGGAGGATTAGTTCCAACCATTGTGTGAGTAGGTAGTGGACCTGACCCTTGAGAGGGATTTGGTGGGGTTATACTTATCCCTTGAGAAGAAGTCCCCCCTCCCCCCTCGCCGCCTCCTTGTGAAGGAGAGATAGTGGATGGATGTCCTTGGGAATTGGACCCAAGAAAAGTGGAAGAAAGTAAAGATAATCCCAAAATAGTAGCACTCATAGGGGTTTGATATGGTTTGAGCTAATGAGTTGGCAAGACCAGGGACTCCTCCTAGAATAGGAGGGAGTTTTTTCAAGCGTCTGGAACGATGGGGATTCTGTGGGTCCCCTATGATGTCTAACTAGCAAAGTGAATGCATACAAATGGTCATGATAAAAATAAATGAACAAGAGATTTGTATAATTTGGACCTTCACAAGATAGTACAACTCACAATTGCATGTAATCAAATGAGCATCATACATAAATCAACTGTAAAATAAGAAAACATTTGGGTAGGTGGATTTTGTTTGTGTGGGGGAAAAAATAAAACCAAATGCCTATGTCCTAAAAGACATATCTTCCTTTCTCTCAAATAACACTGTACCTTTCAAGATCACTCAACAATGGGGTCTGAAGCCACCAGAAGAGGAACTAGTGAAGGATGAAATAATCAGTTATAATGAGGGGTAGAGGGTGCATATCCCAAAAGAACTAGCAATATTTCCCATTAGCCACACAAAATATGATCAAGGTGCAATTGAAGCCCACAATTTCCACTTAGGTAGAAGTCCTAAATTTTGGTCACTAGGTACCTCGGTCAAAGTGCGACATTCAGATTTTCAGCCTCAGAAATAGGTCACAGGATGGATCCCTTCCAAGAGTTGGGTGACTCAAGGGGGGATGCACATAACAACCATACCTAGGCCTTCAACCCTTCATGGGTATCTCCCTGACTTATGGTGTAGGAACACTTTACTTGGAGGATTTGAAAGTTCCCTATTTGTGAACTTCTAATGTTTGAAGACATGAGAACTAGATAACGGGGGGTTATTTGGATGCCTACCCCCGAGATCCTACCTAGACTAAAAAATTTCTTTTGGCACCTCATGTGGAGGAACACTTAGTGGGTTTTTAGAAAAAAAATAGATGTGGTGGGCTGAGAGATTGGGGGTGTAAACCAATCGTGTTTGAATTAAGTGGGTGTGGATAATTTCCAAAGAAGTAGTGGGACGTTTCAGAACTCCTTTGGAGAAAACCTGCTTCAACCTCCACAAATCAAAATGGAAGTTATGTGAGTGAGGAGTGACTTTGTGTGTGAGCAAGTGAAAAAACATGCCAAGTTCTTAATAAGTTAGGTGTGATATTGCAACATGTGGACTTCCTGTGGTCCTTACAAATATTTGTTACCTAGCTTACTAAGTGTCATTAGTACAAACTTGTGAAATTTTAAAAGCCCTAAAGAACTAGCATGTGGACATATGGGTCCTTACAAATCCTTTAAACTCCCTAAATGTTGTTTACACTAAGAAATATTGAAAACTATCCTAGATTGTAAGCATGTGGGTATGTATGGGCCTGCTACTTTGATCTTTAAACTTCCCTAGTGATGTAAACTAAGAAATAAATTTCAATAAACTATCCTAAGTTTGCAACATGTGGACATGTATTGGCCCTTACAACTTTAAGATGATTTCAAAAGAAACTAAGAGGAGCCCTAGGGGGGCTTTGTCCTCTCCTAAAGATTTTTGTTAAGGGATATAAAATGTCCCCTTAAACACCTTTATGATTCTCAATATCACACTAGGGTGAGAGAGAAGAGCATAATTAATGATCAAAGTTAATTTATGGTCCTAATGTAAGTGTTTTATGTATGATAACAATAATCTCAACTTAAAATTTTACAAACTAAACAAACCATCCATGTGGCAACCAAAGCAAAAGAGGAGAATATTTGGTTCTTTTTACCCCCTAAGTGCCTATTTTTAGTTGACCTTTCATATGGGAAAGGAGTCTAAGTGGAGTGCATGTGCATTACAAAGTGCATGAAAGAAAAAATCTGAAGGCTAGGGGCATTCAAATCATCCAAACAACCTTACAATTTTGAAAATAATGGATATGTGCACAGGTTACAATTCTGATAGGTGTGCAGAGGGTGCATAATTCACATAGAAAAGAAGTTTGTGGCATGCATAGTGTGTAGAGTGCACTTCTATGGGAAGGAAGATCCACGCACTTCCTGTTACACGTCGGGGGGGGGGGGGGGGGGGG
>ML782490.1:729343-767833 GCA_009831015.1 Picea engelmannii | reverse complement strand
GGAATTTTTGAGTGAAATTATTTTCCTCCAACTCATAATTTTGCCTTTGACAGGTAAGGCTGGGCTGGTTTTGGTAGATGCAAGACAAATTGATTAAAAATAAGTGCTCTCTAAGCTAAAACAGGGTGGAATTTGATACCGAATCCTCAATATCGTCACCAATATTTTGTATTGGTTTTGTCACTTGGGTGAGAAAAACAACAACACTTGCATGTATAGATGAGCCTGCTAGACAAGACAAAAGTTTGTGAGTGGGTTAAACAATCCAAACACATGTAATAAATAATGAAACAAACTAAAAAAACTAAGAAATACAAGTTAGAATGAATGAGAAACTTAGAACCATAAAAAATCAACCAATGACCAAGATAATGCTACCAATGGATAACTATATTAGTAGGCCAAACACCGTAGAGAAAAATGAGGACTTATGAGTCCCCTCTTCCTCCTTGGGAGGGATATTGAGCTCCCTAATGGAGATCTATTCTTACAATGGAAGAAAAATGACAATTGGTGAAGAAAATCAATGTCTTTTCCCTCAAGAGGTGAGTGGAATGGCCTATTGCAATGGTGCTTGAAGGATCCAAAGAGAAAAGAGGATTCTCAAGGGATAATTGAGGCAACATAGAAATACTATGAAGGTCTTGGTTTCTTAGTGCACCCATGGCTCTTATTTATAGCAATTCTTCAAGGAAAAATGTAATTGGTTCATGGTGTGAACAAAGGGCCTTTCAGGGCACCCTCTAGTCCTTAACCAACCCCCCATTCAGATTTCGCTCAGATATGAAGGTCAAATCAGGTTGGGAGTTGGTCCATAAGTGGTTGGGGGATCGACAAGATCCATAAATGCGTCATTCATAGAAGTGAACGGATTTTCTCATACACAGTTGCGCACTAGGAGGATTGTGCGCTCTAAGGATTTGTTGGCGCACACACACTGCACAATATGCATGTGCTTCTTTTGGTGAATTTGTGCATGTCAATTTTTGACCCAATTGTATAGTTTTTTCCTTTGGAATGCATTTCATGGCTGCAGGTGAACTAATTTCTGTTGGCATTGTTGCATTTCTGTAACCATTTGCGTGCAATGTTGTAGACGAAATTTTAGTGATAACACCGACGATAAGGTAGTTCTTAGCCTGGTATTGTATACGTCGTCAATCATCTTGCGAGAGATGATGAGGGAACTTCAAAGTTTGAATATAGACAACAATATATCCATACCAGGGGTCCGATGATGAGACAAGGAAAATGTGTTCATCCACAAATGAATCAACATGAATAATATCCTCATCTAACCGAGGGAAGTCAGATATTAACTCAACAAAAACTAGTGATTTCTTGGATTTTGCAGAAGCGAAGTTGAGATCAAATTCTTGTAGAATGACAATCCATTTATTTTATTTCCCCCTATGATACGCCTAGTAAGGACGTATTGAAATGGATTGACATCGACAACCACATTAGTTTTGCAAAGCAACTGCGTGAATGACAACCAAAGCTAGCTTTTCAACATGAGAATATTTAAGTTCAGGTTCAACTAAGTTTCGACTAAGATAGTAAATGACATTCTCATAGAGCTCGTCATCCTCCTAAACCAACACCATACCAATCGTCTCTTCAGACGTCACGACATAAAGTAAGTAATCTCTACCATAGTCTGGAGACTTCAGCAGAGGCATCGATACCAAGGATTTCTTCAAAGCATCAAAGGATTCATGGGCTTGCTCATCCTAAATAAAAGGAGTGTCCTTCTTTAAGAGATGCATGAAACCCTTAGTAATATTGTCATAGTTCACTATAAACCATTGTAAAAAGTTATCTTTCCCCTGTAAACCTTGAAGTTGACGAATAGTGCATGGGGAAGGCAATCGAAGTATTGGCTCAACCTTTAATGGATCTACCACGATCCCAGTCTCAAAGACTAAAAATCCTATAAGTCAACCCAACCTAACGCAAAAGATGCATTTATGAGGGTTCAAACAGATGCGATAATGGAAACATCTTTCAAAAACTAGCCAAAGGTGTTTAGGGTGATCCACTCGCTTACGGGAGTGAGCAGTGAGATCGTCGAGATAGGTTTCGAATATATGCTTGAGATCATGAAATGCGAAGGTCATAGCTCGTTAGAAGGTTGCTCTGGCATTCTTAAGGATAAAAGGCATTTTCCAGTATGTGAATGTACCCCAAGGACAAATAAATGTCGTCTTATGTTGGTCCTCGGGCTTAATATGAATTTGGTTATACCCTAAAAATCCATCCATAAAAGAAAAAACTTCGCTTACTGCACATTCATCGAGAATATGATCAATGAAGGGTGTCGGGAAGTTGTCTTTGGGACAGACCTTTTTCAGGTCACAAAAATCCATGCATACGCGTATGGTTCCTTTCTTTTTATTCACATGAACGGGACTAGATATCGATTTAATCAAGGGAACCAAGTAGATAAAGCCAATGTTAATCAGTTTTTCTACCTCTTCATTAATAGTAGGGGCCTTCCTAGGATTGATAGCTCTAATTCATTATTGAAGAGGCTTATTATCCAGGTAGGTTTTAATCTCATGTTCGACAATTTGAGGGTCGATTCCTGGAATCTCTTCATATGACCAAGTGAATACATCACGAAATTGTTTGAAGAGCTTGGTGTAGATCATAATTTCTTCTGGCGAAAAATCCGCATCGATGTATACATTTTCAACCTTTCCAGGAATACGAGAGATATTGATTGTGACACTAGGAGATATACTCACCATGTTTCCTTCAACATAAATGTCGTGCATATCAAGTGGAACTATGGCATGACCGACTATCTCGCTCAAGGCATATCTAAAATCATCTTGTTCAATTCTAGCAAGATCTGGGAGAAAATAAGAGTGATGGTTCATATCATCCCATGGCATGTCAGATCCATTCATGGCCTCTATGATAGCTTCATCCGAAGGTAAAGTCTCATTGAGGTATTCATGTGAACAATATGAAGAAGTGGCCCATATGGGATTGAGAACAAGATCCTCTTTGTCAGTCTATGAAGTAACATGATCTGGATCGATGGAAGAGTCAAGAACAACCTGATACACTATCTCTGCTACCGATAGTGGCATGGCCATTCCAGTATGTGACTGACCTTCACAATATGAAATCAAGGAAGGTAGGGTCCAAGGATCATTAAAATATGAAGTGCGGAAAGGAATGAGCCTCATTGACGAAGAATACCTACTAGACATGGCGTATATATGATGAACCGGTGCCATGAAGTCGAAGGTACCCATAAGGGATGAATACATTTTGACACTGATATTCTTAGTTGCTGCCTGAGAATTGTCGATCACGGGGATCGATGGTCCAAATGATGCATTGGGGCTAGTGTACGCAAATGACAATTGGTTGATTATCATGATCTTCCCATCATGAAAAAAGCAAAGAGTGTGGAAGACAACCGATACGATTACAGTCATAACATAATCTAATTGCATCCTAGTAACAAGTTATAGTCGAGGGGCGCATCAACCACCTCGACATACACCTCTATCGTCTTCCCACCTAATTGGACCAGGAATGCAGGAAGAATACCGTGAGGGCGGAAGGAACGAAATTCAAAAGAAGTCAACATGGTTAGAGATTGAAAGAGGGTTAGAGAGCCAAGGGATTTCCAACAGACCAGGGACATCGCACATGTTGCAACACCTTCATCAACAACAATATGTTTGATGGTATACTTTGAGTAACCCACATGGATTTGGAATGCCACATGGTAAGGAAAGCGAGGCTTCACATCCATGACGTTAGACTTGATAACTTTAGAGACACAAGGATCTAGAGCTCCCAATGATGATAAAAAGGCATTCCTATATGGAGGACATGTTTGAAGTACCTCTAGGGTTTACATCGCACAAGGGGTTTGACCGAGATCCTCAACAATAAAGTAATTCTGGGCAGATCTAGCATTAGGATTGTGGGTAGAGTGCTTGAGTACTCCTATCAAAATACGAGGTAGGGGCTCTGGTTTTTCTATCTGTAAAGGCATCTCTAAAGGAGGGGGAGACTATAGACCATGTACAATATGTGAATAACTATAATAGTGAGTCCGAGTGGCTACATTAACCTTAGATTTAACCATATTGATGCATAGATGGTCACCGTATTGCATCGGTGGGTTTTGACTCCCACTCGCCGCATTTTCAGCATTCGAGGAGATCAAGGCCATGTGCTAATTATGTGGAAAAGGATTAGTCAGCACAACGAGCGGTAGGGATAAAAGTCTCACAGCTTCCACAAGTTTGGGGCATAAGTGGGTAAGGTGATCGTCTGTACAGAGATTACAGGGAAAATTCACTGTCTAACTTTCTTTCTTTCACTCACCAACATTATTATTCAACTTCTCATTATTACCATTGTCCTTGGGTTTATTACAATTCTTCCCACCCTTACGATTGTTACCATGTCCTTTATTTTTATTCCCTCCTGGATGCTGGTTACCATTCAGGTTGGTCGACGACTCCACAGAATGTACATTCACCGACTGAGTGGGAGTGGAGGACACAGACGAAGCTGACCCTCCTACAGACTAGTTTAGAGACAACTCTTTCAACTGTATTGTCACCAAGTCTACATATTTCACACTATCATAACTTACAATGCCATCGACATGAGGCCTAGGATTTTGTCTAGGGTCATAGTTTGACCTCGGTGCATGTGGAAGAATCTTGTATAACATCCCATACTAAGCATATATAATATCTAACTGTTGGGCTTTAAAAATTGCCTCTTCCTCAGATGTAACCCTGGATGTAGAAACATCCTCCAAAATATAAGGCTATAGAGACTTAAGGAATCGCTCTAGAAGGAATTCTGGGGGTATGTAGGCCTTGATAAACCTCTTTCGTCTACACCACTCTTGAATGTGATCTGAGATATCGGTGGCTTTGTCTTGATGGAAGGACAACATAATTTATATGCCAAAATCATAACAAATCGACAATTGGAAGTGGTTGAGGAAGACTAAAACCATCTGATTAAGAGTTCTGTACACCCCTCTTAGTAGCTCTATATACCATTTCCCAGTGACCCCTGTGAGGGTGCATTGAAACAATATTAAACGAATATAATTGTAATTAAGGGAGTTTGAAGAGCACCAAAGGTGAAAAGTAGTGACATGATCACCAAGATCCTCACCAGTCTTGCCTTCGAATTTCAGAATATCCGAAGGAAGCTTGGTGGGGATGGGGGGCCATGTTGGATCATAAAACAAAGAGTCATTCATCAACCTTGACAAGTCTAACAGATTGAGTGTGGCCAGAAAAAGGAGACAGGGTTATGACACCTGGCCCTAAGCTCACTGGAAACATTATTGTTGGGGAATTGTAGCCCATCTAGGGTTCTGGTATGCACCATGGCCCTTTTCGGGATTGTAAGACCCTCCTCCAAACTAATTCACGAGGGGTTGGTTGGGCACCATTCTAGAAAGAATGTTATGATGAGGGTTGTAAAAATTACCCCCAGCTAGAGTGGCTCCAGGTTGGGGGTTTTTCAAGGTATGAAATTGGCCTCCTCTGGGTGTGAATCCAGAGGATAAAGGTGGATTCATCATGCCAAATGTGTTGGTCAAAATCATTACATAGGAGGTAGGTGTAAAGAACGGACCATAAGAAACAACTTGTCTGCCAGATTGACCATTCCATCCAGGAGCATTAGGACCATGATAAGACCCATGGTGAAAAGGAGGAAGGATTCCAAATGTAGGAGTCTTTTGTGGGATATGAGAACCACCAAATGAAAATGGAGTATGTGGAGGAGCCATGAACCCAAGTCTAATACTAGTATTCAGATTAGATGCTGGGATGGAGGATAAAAATTGCGATGTGAAATTCAACATACCATAAGAAAAAGGGCTAGAGGCTGTAGGGATGGACTGAATATTGTAGCCCAATGAGTGACAAAGGGACCCAAAAGGGTTCATGGCTATAGGTTGAGTATTCACTATAGGACGTACATGAGTGATGATAGGAACCTCCAACACTACAACCATTGTGGTTGAAGGTGTCGAAGGAGTACCGTTAACTATAGTAGGTATGGTAGTTGCAAGACTCCCAATATCTTTTTAAATCGATTCAATACTCATCCTTGTATAATAACAAGTCTAGTAAGTAGAGGTGTGTGTACCACGTTTGATAACTTTACACCTTTTAGAAGCAAAATACTCAAGATGTGGTGGTAATCATAACAAGCAACGAGACTTGCGGGGAACATGGTATAGATCCACGATGACTCAAGACTTGAGATATAAAAAACAAATCCTAAGGATAAATAGTAATCAAAGAGCACACAGAAATGAAATAAAGAAAAGGCCAATATGCACACAAACATGATAAAGTGGATGAAAGGGGCCTCCCTCCCTAAAGTAGGTGTGCCTCACCCAAGAGGGGCCTGATACCCCCTGCAAAAGATCATATGTATCATAATCAGTTATAAGGGTTCTCATGGGCTTAACAACCAGTCAGTCAGATCCCCCCAAAGAGGTAATCCTCCATAAAGGTTGTGTGCTATCTAACCCTTATCTGACCCAGGGTACTTGCAGAATAACCCCTACAAGTAACCTATGTGGTACCTATGTCAAGCAACTAAGAAACCACAATATAACTGATGCACATTCGAACAATCATAATTCAGGTTTACCGTATGGGCAGAGTAACAAATCCCCAAACCTCGAAAGCACCGCTTCTCACAGAGGTAAATGCACTAGCAAGATCCCCATATACGAATAGATCCAAGAAAATATATCTGACGCTAAGAAGGTATTGGGGGGATATCCCCTCAACCAACCTCACGCGACCTCGTGCTTAGCTCCGATGAAAGTGGAGCCTCATGATTTCACCAATTATACAATGGATTTCACCACTCCCTTAGTTAGACACATATTTTGATTTAATAGCCTTGGAGAAGTTTACTCACAAAATCCTATTCCAAGGCTCTAAATCCTAAGCTAGTTTGTGCACCCTAGAAAATAAAATCGTTTCTAATCAATTTTAAATTATCAGTGTTTCTTTTAGTGGCCTTGCTTACTAAAAAAGGTGCAGTAGTGAAACTGATGATGTTGTGACTCAACAAGTAAAATAAATGAATATAAATAACATGCAAAGTTGTAACTTCAATTCCCAACAAATGATAAGCTTTTCAATATGCAATTTTCAATTTAATTCGGAAATTCAAAATAAAATGCAATCTTTCCATACATGTACTAATATCAATGATAAGAACCCAAAATATCAAATCCCAACAATGCAAAATGCTTAATATTTTTGTATTTTCAATATAAAAGAATGAAAATGCAAGGACTGAATAACAACTTGATATAAATATTCCATTGAATGAAATCAGAGACAAACCAAGTAGGATATCAAGAAGCAAACACCTAGCCCAATATGCAAGGACAGTCAATGAAAAGGATGATGAGAAAGGAACCACCCAAAAATTCAACCAAATAAAGGTTTCCTATCATTCTACAGGCACTTAACAATAATAACAGAGACCCAAGAAGATTGAACAACCATCAAAACTTACCCAACAAACATCAAACTCAACAACCAAGAAAAAAAAGATGATTTAAGAGACTGTTCAGGAGAAAGTCGCGTATATACGCGTCTTGCAGAAGGACATCATGCATATGTACGCGTTTGTCAGGTAAAAAACTGTGAATATGTATTAAAACACTGCTAGGTCAAGGATAAGGCTAGGAAACTTAGACTCACAATGAATAGAGGCTGTCAAGAAAAAAGATGACAAGAAAATCAATATAAACAAGAACAATCAAAGGAGAAAAACACTCCAAACCCCAAAAAGTATATTCTTTCCCCAGTATGGTCGCCAATTCTGTTACAAGGAAAATATCTTTATGGCATGGGGTAAACTACAACATATGGAAATGACTACAAAAATAAACTCTAATACCAAGTGTGCTATATAAACAAATATGCTAACTAGACAAGATAAGGAGCCTACCTCATCCAGAAATTCAATGAAGTCCACCGTTGAGAACTCGACTCAAAGAAATACACCTGCAACTTGTCCTCAACAACCAAGAGACGCAAGCATATGGTGATAATATATAAATTTATCACATTCAATAGCATAATCCATCAATATTCATAACAAATATTCCCATGGAATAACAATTCAAATATTTGCAAGACATTAATTGGACGAGAAAATAGTATTTCTATTAAAATGTAATCAACAGAAGTGAATGAGTTACAAACTTTCGTTTCGACATGGTTCATAACCGAGAAATTGAGTCCCTTCCAAATAGGCCTCCACCAATTCAATCCTCCACCAAAGGCAAGATCATATAAGAGATATAATGAGGTTCTCAATCAAGTAGGGAAGATCTTGGGGGTTGAACGATGTGTTCAGACTTAAAAGGACAAAGGGATGCAGACTCAATATGAAGTGAATAATTTCTCCAGAGTAACTTTGATCTCAAAGTTGAATTCTTCTCCTCTTTTCCATAGCTTGGATATGGCCCATTTATATCCTTCAAATGGAACTGAAGGGCCGATTTGGAACGTTTCTAGTATATGGAAGGTCAAGGATCACGGATCCTATGATGTGACATGGAAACCTGACACTATTTTTTAATTTTGGGCACAAAACCTTATGTACGCAGGATGTAATGGTGAAACCTGCATATACACATGCTGTATAATGGTTAGGGAATGTATATGTGGAAAAATATTGTTTTTAGCTCTGGGATTTACAAAAAGGGAATTCAAGTCTGCATAGGGAAATGGGAAAAAGGCCTTTTGAGAAAATTTGTATGGGTGAGGCAAATCTTGCTATAACAAACACACCTATGGAAACAAATTTGAAGCTCCTATTTGATACTTCATCATAATTGGTTGATGCTACGATGTACAGAAATATTATTGGTTTGTTGATGTATCCGACGAATACCATGCCATATTTATGCTTTTCTGTGAACACCTTGAGTAAGTAAATCCCATACATGTTCACTTTGTAGCTGCAAAGAATGTGATGAGATACCTTAAGGGTATGTTGGACTTTGGTCTCTATTATATTGGATATCATGACTTCAGACTGGTTGGTTATACTAATTTAGATTGGGAAGGAAGTGTTTGTGACAAAAAGATCACTTCAGGATGTTGTTTCAGTCTGGGGTAAGCCACAATTTCATGGCAAAGAAGGAAGCAATCCAATATTTCTCTCAGCACGATAGAAGCATAATAAATTGCTGCATGTTCTGCCAATTGTGAATCCATATGGATTCAGAAGTTGTTGACGGGTCTATTTGATCTAGAGAATGAAGCAACCATAATTCTATGTGATAACCATAGTTGCATAAAAATGACAGAGAACCCTGTGTTCCATGATAAATTGAAGCACATAGAAATCTGGTATCACTACATTTGTGATATGGTGTAGAGGGGAGCTATAAAGCTCCAATATGTTGGCACAAATGAGAAGGTTGTGGATGTGTTGACCAAGCCTTTGTCCCATGTAAAGTTTGAATACTTTCTAGACAAGATTGGTATAGTCCTAAAGGACCTCCCTCGAAAGGGGGAGTGATGTTGATGATACTATGGTATCCTTACCAATAGCAGGTAGCTCAGTTAGGAATTTATATCCTAGGGGACTAATCATCCCTATATATATCCTGAAGGTACAGTAAGCACGGTCTGTTAGAGTACCTGTGCATGTATATGCCAACTGTGGTCAATAGTGATATCTCTATTAGGATTTTTATAATCCTAGGGAATCTTATGATTCTTGGGAAGATCCTGAAGTTCATGTAAGGATGGTACGTTAGTGTACCATGTGGTGTTAAAGTTTATGCTATTATTAGGTTACTTTCAATTTACTAGATAACAATAACATAGACAGGATCACTGAGAGAAACACAATCACAAGAGTACACAAGCATTTATCCTGGGAAACCCTCAAGGGGAAGAAAACCCAGTAAAACTTCCTTAATATAGATAGCCAATACAATGCCAAGATAATAAACCAGACAATAGAGAATATCCAACACTAAGCAACACACCTCTCTCTCTTCTTCCAGCAACCGAAAACTGCAGCTTCCTTCAAAACTTGCACACTAGATGAGTGATCTGAGTGTGTGTCTAAATGAGGCACTGGCCTCTCTTATTTATACAATTATGGCATGTGTGGAAGTGTCTCTTCACTGGTAGGGCCGACTTCTTCTTCTGGGTGGTTATTCTGGGGCCTCTTTAATATATTCTGGGGTTGACTTCTTATTTAGCCTATTACAATTAGGGTTTGACCAATCCGCAAAAGGGGATTTGGTCATTTACAATACTTGACATGATCAATCCACAAAAGGGGATTGATCTAATCAATAATAAATATATTTTATCTTTATCCACAAAAGGGGATAAGAATATTCTTTGCAGTTACACAATATTTTAACACTCCCTCTTAACAAGAAGGATATTATTTATCTTTTGACAGGTCACTAGATGTCGACATCAACTAGGTAGCAATATCCACTAGATAACATCATCAACTAGGTAATCATCATTAACTGGATAACTGGAGGCATCCACTTGGTCATCTGGCATCATGATCATTGATTGGAATATCTATAAATCATCGAAAGTTTTGTTCTGTTTATCTTTGCGCAGAAGATACTCTTTCTTTCTTTCGTCTTCACACAGAATACACTTCTTTCTTATCTTCACATAGAATATGTCCTATGAGTTTTTCCATTCCTTTTATGTTCTCCCTTCTCTTGTAGTCATCTATCTCACCCATCCACTGGGGAGGACTGCTACCATAACTTCACTCCTAGTCATCCCACATGAACTGGAGAAGCTAAGATTCTAGCCTGGGCAAGACTAGACTCCCTTTCCATGATCCACGTAGGATCACGACACAAACCTCAAGAGCCAACTAACCATTCCACATGGTCAAGGTTTGTGTTCTAGGCTACTCAATCCTTTGCTAGAGGAGAGTATCTACCCGCTGCCCCTTGGAGAAACATCCACATTCCTCTCCACAAGGGTGGTCACACCCCTCTCTAAGAGGGTATTCTAGCATGTCCCTAGAGTATCCAAAACTCAACACTTGGATAGAGGCCAACCTTGGAAAATTTCTCATCCCCCTTCTCTACGAAGGTCTCTTCCTTCTCTATGAAGGTCTACCTGTGGGATTTTTCTTTCCTTCTTTACGAAGGTATTTTCTCTTTCTCCTTCTCTACGAAGGTCTAGCTATGGGATAAAAAAATTCTCTTGTGGTTCACAATATTTCCATGGTATAATACCATGCTACCCATCTGTTGGGAACTATCCATCTACTGGATAGCTATCATCTTGATCAAAATATCTGGGCACCATCCATTTTCTTTTCTAACTGCATCAAATCACGATCCTTCATTTCGAACTCGGAGACATGGCTCCCTCTTGCACCAAGCTAATAGATTCTAATCATCATCCTTGAAGTTTTCTTCTATAATATCCTAGGTGCTTTCTTGAGTTCGAATATTTCTTTCTTTCTATCTTCATACTGGATGAACATGATCCCTCTACATCTGTAAGAATGGTATTGGAGCAACCTGTAGTTACCTGCATCTCATCCACTATATATGAGTATCCATTTTTTTCTTCATCTTGAATATTTTTGTTCTGCATCTTTAGGAGCCTCCTGCTCCTATATAAATATTGGATATTGTTTGGTCTTCACTAACTGTCACCATATCATACGTCCTTCTCGTTTTGTCTAACTTATGCAAGTCACGACATAAGTTCTTTCTTCCGAGACTTGTAAACTTACTTACAATATGCTTTCTTTGTCACTCTCATGAGTGATCAAACATGAAATAAATATGTTATCTCTTTCTTCATCCTCTTCTTTGATACTTCCTTCATAAGTCTACATAGACACTGAAATAAAACGAGGTTAATTCACATTCTCACAAAAATCTAACTTGTAATGATAAAGTATTAAAGTAAACAAGATACTAAAAATAAACATGAATACTTATCTTTTGTTTTTGTGTGGGGAGGCTCCATGGACTCCACCATTTGTTATCTTTCTTCAAATCAACTATCTTCAACTTAAAGTGCATAATCCTTAATTTCTGCTAAATCTTTCTTTGAGGGAGGAGATTCCTCTTCCTCTGCCACATGTGCTTGATGCTTTCTTTTCCCTTTTCCTTGAGGACAGTCATAGGAAAAGTGTCCCAACTTTTGACAGTTGTAGCATATGATCTTTGAAACATATTTCTTCTTGTTTGGAAATCTTATAGAGTTAGCTTCTTTATTGTTCCTTCTGAAGGAACTTCTTTTGTTCTTTTGAACTGTAAGAGCTTCCTCTTTGTCAACAATTAATCTCTTCTGTTGGTCTGGAAGTCTAGATTCTTCGTGTGTGAAATCTTCCCATAACTTATCAAACTTGGGTAACTTGCTTCTTTCACACACTCCTTGTACAAAAGGAATCCAAAATGTTGGAAACCCATTTAGGGTTTTGGTTACAAGTTATTTGTCACTAACAACATCTCCAATAGTTGCAAGTTGATCTCTGATCTGAGAAACTCTCATAAGATAGGATGTGACAGATTCTGAGTTGTCCATCTTCATATTACGAAGCTAATTTCTTAAGGTAAGATTCCAGCTATTGTCTTTTCTTTCATATAACCTACTGAGTGCTTCATACATTTGCCTTTCTGTCTGCAGTTCGGATATACGAGGGATCAAGCGATCCTTTACTGAATCTGACATGATTCTCTTTGCTTCCTTTTCATTCTTCTTATGCTTGGTCTTTTTCTCTTCTTCATCTGGTTCTGGTACACCCACTGTAACATGTTCTAGGAGATCATTCTCGTCTAGAATCATCTGCAACCTATGCTTCCAAGATATGTAGTTTTTAGATCCTTCCAGCTTGTCTTCTACCCTCATGCTGGTAGCTTGTTTCTTGCAGTAGAAACCCTATCCCTTCGGGCTATAGAAATAATAAATAAATCAAATTTCTTGGATCTAAAAACTGAACTCACCAAAAGATGCGTTGGACTGAGGCGAGTATGCTAGTACAATCAGATTTATGAAAATCCAAATTTTACCCCTTCAAACTTGATTTGTGGATTTCCAGACTAGTGCTTCTGGTTTTCTGGTACTTCTAGTACTCTAGTACTTCTGGTACTCTGGTACTTTTGGTACTTTGTGAAAACTAGGGTTTCACTTTCTGGGAGATCTAGCCACTGAAAATGTGCGCTGAAGATGCCAAAATGTTCCTTGAGGTAGGACACACCTTTCTAGATGGATTTGGGGATGAAAACCTTCTTCAATAAAAAAGCCCTAATTTTCATGTACGACAACAGTGACGTTTTTATTTTTCCTGTGAAATATGCTCTCTTCAGCTTAGCTCTGAAACCATGCTAAAGTTTTTTCTATTATTAGGTTACTTTCAATTTACTAGATAACAATAGCATAGACAGGATCACTGAGAGAAACACAATCACAAGAGTACACAATCATTTATCCTGGGAAACCCTCAAGGGGAGGAAAACCCAACAAAACTTCCTTAATATAGATAGCCAATACAATGCCAAGATAATGAACCAGACAACAGAGAATATCCAACACTGAGAAACATGCCTCTCTCTCTTCCTTCTTCTGGCAACCGTCAACTGCAGCTTCCTTCAAAACTTGTGCACTAGATGTGTGAGCTGAGTGTGTGTCTAAATGAGGTGCTGGCCTCTCTTATTTATACAATTCTAGCACGTGTGGAAATGTCTCTTCACTGGCAGGGCTGACTTATTTTTTTGGGTGGTTATTCTGGGGCCGACTTCTTATTTAGCCTATTAAAATTAGGGTTTGACCAATCCACAAAAGGGGATTTGGTCATTTACAATACCCAACATGATCAATCCACAAAAGAGGATTGATATAATGAATAATAAATATATTTTATCTTTATCCACAAAAGGGGATAAGAATATTCTTTGCAGTTACACAATATTTTAACATGTGGTAGCTCCATTAGGATTTTATATCCTAGGGAATCTTATGATTCATGGGAAGATCCCTACAGACTGTCAGAGGACCAAAAAATGTTGTTGTTACACCTGCCTCATTCTATTTCTATATGATGATGATGATGTTATCTCATCCTTGTTTTGATGATGTGGTTGTTCCAGTCTCATGCTATTGATGATGATGTTGTTTCAGCCTCGTTCTCTTACTGATGATGTTGTTATCTCAAATTTTTGCTAATGATTTTTTTGTTCCAGCCTCATGCTGTGATGATGTTGTTATCTCAACCTCGTGTTGATGATGTTGTCATCTCAACCTCGGGTTGATGATGTTGCTACTTCAACTTCATGATGAATATGTATCAGTCTTGTACTGATTGATGATGGTATTAATGTTATACTAATTGATGTTGATGTTTTTGGTTCATACTATTGATGGTGATGCTACTCCAACTCCATGCTGTGAGAGATGATGATGATGCTACTCCAGCTCCTTGCTGTGAGAGGTGATGATGATGCTACTCCAACTCCATGTTGTGAGCAATGATGATGATGTTACTCCAACTCCATGATATGAATGATGATTTTATTGATGATGATAAAAATCTCCAATGATTTATAGATGTGCCAGTCAGTGTTCCATATGTTGATGATGTTGCTTCCCTCTCTCTCTCTCGATGATGTTTAATGTAGAATAACCTTCTTGTTAAGAGGGAGTGTTGAAATATTGTAACTGTGAAGAATATTCTACTTATTAATGAGTTATATATATCAATCCCATTTTTTGGATTGATCATATCGAGACTTATGTATGACCAAATTCCCTCTTGTGGATTGGTCAAACCCTAATTAAATGATGCTAATTGAGAATTCGACCCCTAGGGATAATTAAAGTGGTTTTAGCCACTAATTAAAGAAGTCGACCTAGCTTGGTGAAGAGACACAACCCTAACGCCTATCATCTAGTATAAATAAGAGAGGATGATGTCTCATTCTCTCACTCACTCAAATCACTCATCTAGTGCTCAAGTTTGATGGAAGCTGCAGTTGTCGGAAGAAGAAGAGAGAGAGGTGCATTACTTAGTGTTGGATATTCTCTAGTGTTTGGTTTATTATCTTGGCATTGTATTGACAATATATATTAAGGAAGTTTTTGTTGGGTTCTCTCCCACATGAGGGTTTCCCAGGATAAATTTTGTGTACCTTGTGATTGTGTATCTTTCAGTGATCCTGCTTATGCTGTTATGCTCTAGTAAATTGAAAAGAACTAAATAAATCTATCACAATGAAGGTATAATTTCATCTAGTCTTTTGTGGCATGCTATATTTGGTCATATCAATTATGACAGTCTCTGTTTATTAATAAAGAGTGGTGTTTATGTCCTACCTACTATTCCTAGTAAACTTAAACAATGTGATGCTTGTATCCTTGGAAAGCATAGAAAACAACCATTTCATGATTCTACTTCTAGAGCATGTAGAAAACTTTAACTGATTCATTCTGATTTTTGCGTCCCCATGCCTGTTCCTTCTGCAAATGGAAATAAAATAATCATGTATTTCATTGATGATTACACCATGATGTGTTGGGTGTACTTGCTGAAATATAAATCACAAGATTTTGAAAAATTTAAAATTTTTCATATATGGATTCAAAATGAAGATTAGTATTGTATTGGCTCTCTTCACATTGATAATGGAAGAGAATATACATCTAATGAATTTGAAATCTACCTTCTCCAACATGGGATCAAACATCAAACCATAGTTCCATCAATCCTCAACAAAATGGTGTAGCTAAATGAATGAACATGACACTACTAAATATGGTTCATTCCATGATGTTTTTCAAGAATGTTAAATTGATGTTTTGGGCTGATGCAGTTCTATGTGCAATTTATGTCAAAAACTGGTGTCCATATCATGCTCTAAAAAACAAGACTCCTTATGAAATGTGGTATGACCATATTTCTTTTATGAGGCATCTTAGGGTCTTTGGTTCCACATACTATGCCTTGATTCCTAAGGAACAAATAAGTAAGCATGATGCAATGAGTGAGAAGTGAATTTTATTGGGGTACTCGAATACGACCAAGGGATATTATCTTTACAATGAGAAAAACAAGAAATTCATCCTTTCCAGACATGTAATCTTTCTTGAATCTTCCAATAAAGACGAAACTGTTGAGAGACAAATTGATCATTTGGAAAGATTCACTCATGTAAATACATATCATGGATTTGATGATGTGATTCCACATCTTGAAGGGGGGATCCATATTTTGGGTCAATATCTAGAATATCCTTTCGAAGCACCATTTTCCCCACATGAAGAAGTTCCTGCCACTTCATCAAAACTTGAAGTTCAATTGGATTATGTGATTGAGAATATTGAAAATTTAAGGTTTGATGAGAACTCAACACCATCTCAATCAACTAAGAAACTAGGACCATCTTAGAAAGGTCCACCAAAATGGCTCACTAAAACACTTGAAAGTGTTCATCCTGATGAGATTGGAAAGACATGAAATAGAATTTCTTCAAGACAAGATGGAGGTAATGTAAATAATTCAAACTCAAATGATGTAGATGACATGGATGTTTCATATGATTGTGAGTTGAATTTATCTACTAACCATGAACCAAATTCCTTTAAAGAAGCCACTTCTCATGATGAATGGAAAGAATCCATGAAGAAGGAATATGATTCTCTCATCAAGAATGGGACTTGAAAGTTGGTGGATCCTCTATTCTGAACCAAACCAATCGGCTGCAAGTGGGTATTCAAGAACAAGTACAGATCAGATGGCTCACTTGACAAGCACAAGGTAAGGCTAATGGAAAAAGGATTTTCACAGAAAAAAGGTGTTGATTATGAGGAGAGTTTCCCCCCCATAAAAAATGGGATACCATCCATACTCTATTTTCCATGGCAACACAGAATGGATGGAAAATTCATCAAATGGATATGAAGACTACTTTCTTGAATGTAGACTTGAAATAGAATGTGTTCATGTCTCAACTAGAAGGATTTTTTGTGAATGGAAAATAACATAAGGTATGAAAGATCATCAAATCCTTATATGGCTTGAAACACGCACCATGAGCATGGTATGGAAAGTTAATTGAGCATCTTCTGAAATTAAATTTCAAGCATTTCAATCTTGATGATGTAAATTTGTTTGTCAAGAAATTTGGAGAAACAATTGTATATCTTGTAGTATATGTATATGACCTGTTAATAACATGGAACAATGAAAGCTACATTGCATCCATAAATAAAGAGTTGAAGAAAGGCTTCGAGATGACAGATTCAAGACATATTCACTACTATTTGGGCATTGAGGTGATTCAAAATCCAAGGTTCATATTCATTTTCTAGAAGAAGTACATTGGAGAACTATTGAACAAGTTTGGCATGGATGAGTGCAATCCCGTTTCTACTCCAATGGAATAGAATTTGAAACTCACATCAAAATAAGGGAACGAATTTGAGGATGCAACCAAGTATAGAAAATTGTGGGAATTCTTATCTATCTTACTACCACCAAACCAATCATTTAATTTGTTGGGATTCTTTCCAAGTTCCTAAAAAATACTTGTGAAGGACATTGGTCTACTGTAAATAGAGTTCTGAAATACTTGAAATGAACTCAAGATTTTGGAATTAGGTACTCTAAGGTGGATGACTTCAACCTGATCGAATATTCTGATTCAGACTTTGACAGAAATAAGGAAATGGAGTATCAACTTCAAATTATCTCATGATTCTTCGATCAACATCTGTCTCCTGGATATCATGCAAACAATCAGTTCCAACAGATTCCACAACAAAGGTATAATATGTGGCAGCTACAGAAGCAACAAAGGACTCAAGGAGATTGTGTGGCTTAGGACAATACTTGAAGATTTTCATGAGAAACAAATGAATTCTAATCCTCTTCTAGTAGACAATACTTCTGCAATCAAGTTGGCCAAGAATCCCAGATTCCATGATCGAACTAAGCACATCAACAAAAAGTATCACCTGATTCAATATCATGTAGAATCCAAGACTATTTACTTGATACATTTTTCCACAAATGAGCAAATTGCATACATCTTCACCAAAGCTCTTGGAAGAGAAAAAAATGAGAAGTTCAGAATGATGCTTGAACTCACACACACCCCTTCAGATTAATGGGAGGAATGTTTCATTAGAAAAATGGGTGTTCTTGTTTCACCATAGACAATATAGAAATATTTTCACCCAACCATATGCACAAAGGCCACCCCCAATCACCTTAACCTTGATAGACATAATAATTCCGGTAGCAAACGAATATCCAAACAAGGATAGCGCGCCAAGCAAGGATAACCAAAGACCAAGCAGAAAGTCCAAACCAATAACCCAAGACAGAGTCACTACTGCAACAGTTGCAGTTCTCCTTCACTCATGCACACTTCTTGTCCTTATGTAGTCATGAGTGAGTGAGTGACAAATGAGTTCTAGTGCCATCTATTTATACTGCTCCATCTTAATTGACTATGTTGACTTCTCTTCTTGGGGGATAATAACTCAATATTAATTATTCTATTAAGACAACTTGTCTTCTAAGGTAACTAATATCCAAGGCTTTAGGGTTTCTTTTGCTTCCCAGAATATTCTAGTCTCTTCAAAGGTCACAAGTGGAGGTTAATACCTCCCGTAGCTACCATAATATCAACACTCCCTCCTATCTAGGGAGGTGTTAAAGGAATTGGTATTGAGAACAAACAAACTATTCAACTGGTAGCATCATCATAGCCACACAATATATCTCACGATCAAATCATGAGTACCATGATCACTATCCAACTAGATAGTCTCCATGGAAATCAGAACAATGCCATCCAATAGAACAATTTTTTTTCTATTCATAGTAGTATACACCTACTATTCGGTGGTACACAACTACTATCAGTAGCACACTGCTACTAACCCATTACACACTGTCACTATTAGTGGATAAAATCCACCATAATAACATACAACTATTTTCCAGAGACATACAGTCTCTACAACAATCATATCATCTGATATCAATCTTCATAAACAATATCATGATACAAACTAAGTCATGTGGGCCATTTTTCCACTCACATCTGTGAGATATGGAAGAGAATCTTCCCTCAGAAAGTAAAACATCAACCATGGGCTATTTGGACTATTCTTCCCAAGCATAGAAGAATAAATCTCCCTGATTTTTTATCTTGGACCATTCAACTAATTGGGCCATTCCTCTGACACTAATCATAGTGCAACCTGGAGAGAATGTGTCTTCCCTAGGGAATGTCTATCCCTAATTACTAAACCTAGACCATTCAACTAACTAGGCCATTCCTCCAGGACTAATCATAGTGAAACCTGGAGAGAATGATTTTTTCCTAGGGAATGATTGTCTGGACCATTTTCGAAGGAAATGACTATCCTGGAACAACCTCCGAAATTGGCCATTCTTTGAAACTTATCACAACTGTGAACTTTGAAAGAGTGACTTCCCAATGAGGAAGGCCATTCTACTTGACCACTACTTAGAGTGACTTCCAAGAATAATGATTTTCCTAGACCATTCCCCCACACTATCCACAAGGGGAATCAATGTATATGATACATCAAAAATCTATCAAACCATTTTCATTACGAAGATGACTGTCCGATCTAGACCGTTTTCCAAATTGGAAAATGTATGTCCATTAGAAATATCGAACCACTTTTTGGCCTGGAAAGGAATTTCCAAACCTGGACCATTTTCCAAACTAGAAAATGACTTCCCATGAATCAATAATCCCTCCCAACCTGGGGATTCATCTCTTCCCTTTCATCTAAGGGAGTTATCTCCACAAGCCCCATCTTATCCCTTAAGCACACAAACTTTATCCTAGACAAATGATTTGTCAAAATATGCTACTTGCTCATCTGTGGAGATATAATGAAGTTTCACTTCTCCTTCCTGGACTTTATCACGAATAAAGTAATATTTGATCTCAATATGTTTCGACCGATCATGAAACACTGGGTGTTCTTATAGCCTCATACAACTTTGATTGCCATAGTATATTACGGTTGAATCTGGTACCTGATCAAATAATCCAGAAATTAACTTCCTTAGGCATACTTCTTCGGTACATGCCTCACATGCTGCGATATATTATGCTTTTTCTGTGCTGAGTGCGACAAACTTTTGTTTCCTACTAGCCCACGATATTATAGTAGATCCCAAACTGAAACACATCCCTGAAGTACTCCTTTTGTCTTCTACACTCCCTGCCCAATCTGAATCTGTGAATCCATGAAGATGTATATCACTAGATGAGGTGTATCTTAAACCACAGTTTAGCGTCCCATGAATATATCTTAGAACATGCTTTACAACTATCCATTTCTCATGTCTGGGTTCCACCTGGAATTAGCTTAAAGTGTTTATAACAAAGCAAATATCTGGTCGAGTATTCACTAGATACATCAATGACCCAATCAATTGCCGATATAGGGACCGGTCTACTGGATCAGAGTCCGAGTCTCTTAATTTTCTTATATATGTGGTCATAGGAGTGGCCATGGATTTCCAATCCATCATTCCAATTTTTTGAATAATCTTCACTGCATACTTTCCTTGTCCATGGAATATTTCACCACACTTTTTCCATACTTCTAGTCCCAAGTAATATTGCATGAGACCAAGATATTTCATATCGAACTCATAAGGTAATTCCTTCTTACACTGGGTGATGAGAGACTCTGCACCTCAAAATCTCGAGGTTGTTCAATGTACACTTCTTCTTCAATTGTTCCATTGAGAAAATATATATTTACATCCATCTGATGTAGAATCCATCCCATGGAAACAACAAGAGACATAATGGCTCTAATATAAGTATATCTAGAAACATGAGAAAAGGTTTCATCATAATCTTCTCCTTTTGGAAGAACCCTCTAGCTATGAACCTTTCCTTGTATTTTTCCACGCTTCCATCTACTACATGTTTGATCTTATAGACCCATTTTGAAGTTACCATTGATTTTTCCTTGGGTCTAGGAAAAATTTCCCGCACACCATTTTTCATGATAGACTGGTATTCTTATATCATGGCTTCTTTCCACTGTTTCTTCTGAGCTTCTTCTTCAAATGTGGTGGGTTATTCATTTATAATTTTTTTCATACGTGCTGCATATATGGAGAATCTTTTGGGCTTCTTTCTTTCTCTGAAAGTGCCACTTGGAGATTTGAGTCTTTCTTCTTCTTATAGAGTAGCTTCAAGACAAGCTGGACATTTTCTAGTTTTGGGTACAATGACTGATTCAATAGGTTCACATGGTTGCATCGAATGATCAAGTTGTTTTGGTTCTACATTCTGACTTTCTGGAAGACATGTGCTTTATTATTTAGGATCTTCATATTCTTCTTATTTCATGGATTCTTCTATATATTTATTGAAATCCATATTCTCATTGAAGGTTAAGTCTTTGCTGACTTCAATCTTATGTTGTTATGGAATATAGATTTTGTAGTATTTGGAGGATTCACTATATCCAACAAATATGCCCTTGTTTCCTGAGAGTTCTAGTTTCTTCCTTTTATCCTTTGGGATATGAATGTAAACAGGGCACCCAAAGATTCTTAAGTGTTCCACATTAGGTTTATTTCCTGAGAAGGCTTCTTCTAGAGTCATATCCTTCAATATGCGGCGGGGACTTCTGTTCTGAACATATATTGCTGTCATGGCTGCTTCTCCCCATAATTACATGGATAAACCTTGATCATTCATTAGTGCCTTCACAATTTCCTCAATGGATCTATTCATACTTTTTGCTACACCATTTTGTTGAGGATTATGAGGAACTGTTAGCTCCCTCCTAATCCCTATTGATTTTCAAAAGGAAACAAATTCCTTGGATGTGTATTCTCCTCCATTATCTGTTCTCAAAGTCTTGATTTTATTTCTTGTGAGGTTTTCTATTTCTTCCTTGAATTCTTGAAACTTGTTGAAAACTTGATCCTTTGTCTTCAAGAGATATAACCAAGTCTTTCTTGAGTAATAATATATGAAGGTTACATAATAAATATAACCTCCTAGAGATTTGACTGGAATCAAACCGCAAACATATGCATTTATTAGATCTAGGATTTCCTTAGATCTATTATTGCTACTTGAGAATGGATTCTTAACATTTTTACCAAGTGCACATCCTCTGCAAATTCCTTCATGTGTAGATTGTAGTTCTGGTATTACTTCAACCATTTTCTTGAGGAAAGGTAATGCTTGATAGTTAAGATGAGTATACCTTCTATGCCAAAGTTCACTCAGATTGACTTCATCATGTACATGAGCTTCATCATTACGTTCTAGTAGTATGTATAATATTCCTTCACGAGTTCCAATAACTCTAGCATTCTCTATGCTCGAGTCTCTAGACCAAGATAATACTTCACCATCTACAAAGGCTATTCTATTTCCTTTGTCTTCTAGGCAAGGTATAGATACAACATTCTTTTCTAAACCAGGTACATATAAGACATTACTAAAATGAACATTGTTACCTGACTTCAATTTGATGAAGGCTTGGCCAATTCCTTTAACTGGATAAGTGTTCTTGTCTCCAAGTTCTACCTTGTAGGATGTCTTCTTTTCATTCAGATTGGAGAGTTTGACCTAGTCTCCTATCATATTCCTAGAAGATCCATTGTCAATTATCCACATGTCATATTCAAGAGTTCTTGTAAGATTTGAATAGTGTAGATGATCTGTCTTTTCATTCATGATTTCTGTTGACTGATAGCTGGTAAAACTTTGACTTTGACCCAAAATCTAAATCTTGATGTTTTTTCCTTCTGAGAGAGCCAATATGTGTGTTGGAATAAGGCACACTATAATATCCTCTCCTTGAGTAGAGTGTTCCATCATAAGGTGTTGGGCAAGAGGTTTTAGGGTTTGTAGTTGCACCTATTAATAATTGTAAGCAGAGTAATGGGTATTATTAATTATTAATTTTGCGCATTGGTTATTTGTTCAGTCAATGTGGTTTTTATGATGGTTCTCTATGGAATAATGGTGGAAGTGGTGCAATGAAGCTCTAATTTTGATGGTTGAGGGTTTTAACCACCATTATATGTATCAGTGGTTGTCAACTCATTTTCCCTCTCGATCGTTGTTGTAATATTTATCCAGGTTCAAGGCAACTATCGACAGTTGGTGTGTTTCTTTTTTCTGAACCCTGAGCTGTTGTTGATGGCTCATTCCTCACTGTCTTTTCGTTGAAATATTTTCAAGAGTCCAGTCTTGGTTGGCCCCGAATGTTAATTCATGCATGTATCTGTATCAAATTGATACGAGTGCGTCCTAGATTTTTCCCACAAAGACTTTCCACATCCGTTCCTCTCATCTCTGCTATAATGATGATTATATGTTCCGAAGCGTCATTATTCTTGCTGTCAAAAGTTATCAACCTCCTGGGTGTTGGAAAGAGACATTATCTCTTTGTTTTTTGAGTACCCTCCACTGTTTAAGTTAACCCTGGTTCCTCTCTGCAAAGTGTTAGTGACATCCATGTGTGTCTGGGTTGTTTAACTCGTATTGCCTTATTCTCCACTTAGGCGTTCACTTATGATTATGTCAAAGGCTTGGAGTTCTAATACGAAAGACTGTAGTTTTTTTTAAAGAGCATGGCTCTCTATTTTCAAGATTACATTGTGGCATGTGATTGTTAATCGATGGTAAATGGATATGAGGATATGAAGACCACTATCACTCTCTCTATTTTTTTTTTTAAATAAGAAAAACAAGCTTTCGTTTCCTCTCTGCATTTATTTTTTAAAAAGAGCCCGACTTGGACTCTCACTTGCCTCTACCCTCCTTGGGCACATTTTGGGGTTTTTCAAGTTTTGGTTTATCAGTTTAATGATTGTGGAAGTTGAAAGACACGGGCTCCCTCGGTTATAAACCCATATTATTGGTCGAATCTCTGTGTGTTATTTCTGTTAGAATATGAAGGATTGTGCTCGTTTTACCATTGACAATACCCTTGTCACCCAACCATAGGCCGAAGACACCCTCCGAGCACCTTGACCTTGAAAGAGAAAATAATCCTGGTAGCAATCCAATAGCTAAGAGAGGCTAATGCACCAAGCAAGAAGTAGCCAAGATGATCAGATAGTCTCACCCAAAAACTGGCGCAACGTCTTCCCCAGGACTTGTGCACAAAACTGCTGGACTACAATGCGCAGAAACTACTCTCTGCAATTCTGAGAAGTGTGAATAATGAGAGACTAGCACCCTGAATTTATAGTAATTTTGGTAGGCTTTCCTGGGCCGACTTCTCCTTCTGGGTACTAATTAATTCATATTAATCATCTATTGTCAACCGACATCTTGTCTAGCGTTTCCTTCATTTCTTTGCTTCCTTCCGAAACATTCTAATATTTTCAAAGGTTACAATAGAGGTTCATACCTCCTGAAGCTACCTTAATATCAACACTCCCTCCTAGCTAGGGAGGTATGGTCTTGAGCACAACAGATCATTCAACTGGTAGCATCACGAGCACCTTCATTGTTATCCAACTGAATAATTCTCCATGACAACTGGCACAATATCAATTGATAGAACACAACTGTGTTTTATCCATGGTAGTACATAACTACACTCTAGTGGTTTAGTACCACACCAAGTAGCATACAAGTACTTGATCAATGATGTATAGTCACAAATAGTGGAACATATCCACCACAGTAGCATAATTCTACTGTCTGGAGACATGCAGTCTCCATAACGATCATTTGATGTCAACCTGCACATAAAATATTGTTAAAGATAAACTGAATCATCTGGGCCAATATTTCAGTCACGTCTGTGAGATATGAAAGAATATCTTCCCTGAGAGTAGAACAATGAGATATCTAGACTATTCTTCTTAAGCAAGGAAGAATAATTGTCATGTCTTCTGAACCTGGACCATTCCCCACCCTAGGCCATTCTTCCTACACTAATCAAAGTGCACCTTAGAGAGAATGTATAAACCCTTGAGAATTCTTGTCCCTGATTGCTGAGCCTGGACCATTCCCCACCCTGGGCCATTCCTCCTACACTAATCAAATTTCACCCTGGAGATAATGTATAAAACCTAAGGAATGACTATCCAGACCATTTCCCTTGTTAACCACAAGAGGAAAAGACGGTCCTGTATCAACCTCCAAAATGGACCATTCATCTTGTTAACCACAATGAGAAATCATTGTCCAGCGAGGCGGGCCAGTCTTCTTGAGTAACCCTCAAGAAGAGAGACTTCCCTAGACCACTCCCCATGTTAACCACAATGGGAAGTCGCTGTATATGATACATCAACAATCTGAACCAATTTCCCATGTTAACCACAATGGGAAATCATTGTCCATCAGAAATATCAATCCACTTTCCGAACAGGAAAGAATCTGTCCGAGCTGGACTATTTTCAATCTAAAAAATAAATGTCTTCAATAATATTTTTAGTTCTCCCTCCCAAACTAGAGAGTCATTTCTTCCCTTTCATCTAAGGGAGTTATTTCGACGATCCCCATATTCTCTCGGAAATATGCAAACTTTATTCTGGATAGAGGCTTTGTCAGGATGTCTGTTGTTTGCTCATCTGTGGAGATATACTCAAGATTTACCTCTCCATCTTGGACTTTAACTTGAATGAAATAGTATTTGATATCAATGTGTTTCAACCTCTCATGAAACACAAGATGTTTTGATAATATTATACAACTCTGATTATCACAATATATTATGGTTGATTTTGGAATTTGATCAAATAAATCAGAGATTAACTTCCTTAGCCATGTTGCTTCTGTGCATGCTTCACATGTTGTGATATACTTTGCTTCTGTTGTGCTGAGTGCGACAGACTTCTGTTTCATGCTTCCCCAATATATCATAGAGGAGACCAAGATAAAACACATGCCTGAAGTGCTCTTTCTATCTTCTGCACTTCCTGCCCAATCTGAGTCTATGAATCCATGAAGTTGTATATCGTTGGATGCGGTATATCTCAAGCCATAGTTTATTGTCCCACGAATATATATTAGGACATGCTTTGCAACTATCCAATGCTCATGTCTCGGTTCCACCTGGAACTGGCTTAGTGTATTCATGGAAAAACAAATGTCTGGTCAAGTATTTACCAAATACATCAATGACCCAATTAGTTGTCGATATAGAGATGGATCTACTGGATCAGAATCTGGATCCTTTAATTTTCTTATATCTGTATTCATCGGAGTGTCCATGGACTTACAATCCATCATTCCAAACTTCTGAAGGATATTTATTGCATACTTTCCTTGTCCAAGGAATACTTCACCACGCTTCTGCCATACTTCTAGTCCCAAGTAGCAATGCATGAGACCTAGATCTTTCATATCAAATTCAAAAGCTAATTCCTTCTTTCACTAGATGATAAGAGACTCTTCTCCTGTTATGAATAGATCGTCAACATATAGTAGTAGAATTACAGGTGCATTGTCCATGAATTTGTAATAGAGGTTTGGATCTGCATGACTCTTGGAGAAACCAAGTCTTGTTAAGTAGTTGTCCATTCTGGCATACAAATCTCTTGGAGCTTGCTTGAGTCCATATAGGGATTTATTTAATCTACAAACATGAGTGTCTCTGGAATGTACCTCAAATCCTTGGGGTTGTTCAATATATACTTCTTCTTCAATTGCTCCATTGAGGAAAGTTGTCTTTACATCCATTTGATGTAATTTCCATCCCATGGAAGCAACAAGAGATATAATAGCTCCGATGGAAGTATATCTAGCCATCAGAGCAAAGGTTTCGTCATAATATTCTCCCTCCTTCTGGGAGAACCCTCTAGCTACGAATCTTTCCTTTTATTTATCCACGCTTCTATCTGCTGCATGTTTTTATCTTATATACCCATTTTGAAGTTACCATTGATTTCTCTTTAGGTCTCGATACGATTTCCCATACTTCATTCTTGATAATGGATTGATGTTCTTCTGTCATAGCTTCTTTCCATTGTCCCTTTTGAACTGCTTCTTCAAATGTGGTAGGTTCAACTAGAAGTTTCGTCATATAAGTGTTAATATTATGGTAGCTTCAGGAGGTATGAACTTCTAATGTGACCTATGGCGAGACTAGAATATTCCAGATGGAAGAAAAGAAGTAAAGGAAACCCTAGACGAGATGTCAACTACAAAAATATAATTAATATGAATTAATTAGTAGCCAGAAGGATAAGTCGGCCCCAGTAAGTCTGCTAGAACCACTATAAATACAGGGCACCAGTCTCTCATTTGACACATTCTCATAATTGCAGAGAGCTAGTTGTGCGCACTGCAGTTGGCAATTTTGTGCGTAAGTTTCTGGGGAAGGTGTTGTGCCAGTTTATGGGTGGGACTATATGATCATCTTTGGTTTCTATTCTTTCTTACTGCATTAGCCTTGCTTGACTATTGATTTCTACTAATATTCTTCTCTGTCAAGGTCAAGGTGCCCGGAGGGTGGCTTCGACTATGGTTGGGTGACAAGGGTATTGTCAATGGTAAAACGAGCACAATCTTTCATATTCTAACAATAAGTTGCATAACTTGAGAATCTTTTAGGCTTCTTACCTTTTCTAGAGGTCCCATCTGGGGCTTTGAGTCCTTATGCTTCTTGCAAAGTAGCTTCAAGCCATGCTGGTCATTTCTTGATCTTTAGTAAGGTATCTGAATCAATGTTATCACATGGTTGCATCAGATGATCAGGTTGTTCCTTTTCATGATTCTGGTTTTCTGTGCTTTCTTCAATAGGTTCTTCGTACTCTTCTTCTTCTATAGTTTCTTCTATGGATTTCTTGAAATCCATCTTTTCATTGAATGTTACGTCTTTTCTGACTCCGATCTTATGTTGTTTTAGAATATATATTCTATAAGACTTGGATGAATCACTGTATCCCACGAATGTTCCCTTCTTTCCTGGGGGTTCTAGTTTATTCCTTTTGTCCTTGGGAATGTGAGAGTAAACTGGACATCCAAATATTCTTAGGTTTTCCACGTTAGGTTTCTTACCTGAGAAGGCTTCTTCTGGTGTCATGTCCTTCAAAATACGACGAGGACTTCTGTTCTGCACATATATTGTTTTCATTGTTGCTTCTCCGCATAAGAACATGGATAGACCTTGATCATTAAGTAAGGATTTTACGGTTTCTTCAATAGATCTATTCTTTCTTTCTACTACACCATTTTGTTGAGGGTTATGAGGAACAATCATCTCCCTCCTAATCTCTGTTGATTTGCATAATGCAACGAATTCCTTTGATGTGTATTCTCCACCATTATTTGTTCTTAGCGTTTTGATCTTCTTATTCGTGAGGTTTTATATCTCTGCTTTGAATTCTTAAAACTTGCTAAATACTTCGTCTTTTGTCTTTAGTAGGTATAACCAAGTCTTTCTTGAATAGTCATCTATGAAGATTACATAGTAAGAAGATCCTCCTAAAGATTTTATTGGCATCAGATCACAAACATTTGAGTGTATCAGATCTAGAATCCCCTTAGATATGTTATTGCTGCTTGGGAATGGTTTCTTGATATTCTTCCCAAGATCACATCCTTTGCAGATTCCTTCATGTGTAGACTGCAACTCTGGTATTCCTTCAACCATTCTTTTGAGAAAAGGTAATGCTTGATAGTTAATGTGAGCATACCTTTTGTGCCAAAGCTCATTGGGATTGACTTCATCATGTACAAGAGCTTCTTCATTTTGTTCTAGTAGTCTATATAGATCTCCTTCATGACTTCCAATAACCCTAGAATTCTCTATGCTCGAGTCTTTATGCCAAGATAATACTTTTCCATCTATGAAGGCTATTCTGTTTCCTTTGTCTTCTAGGAAGGATATGGATACAAGATTCTTTTCTAAACTAGGTACATATAAAACATTTCTTAAGTGAACATAGTTACATGTTTTCATTTTGATGGAGGCTTGTCCAAATCCTTCCACGGGGTAAGTGGTTTTGTCTCTAAGCTCTACCTTATATGAGGTCTTCTTCTCATTTAGATTTGAGAGTCTGGCTTGATCTCCCGTCATGTGCCTAGAAGATGCGCTATCGATTATCCACATGTCATCTTCAATCGTTCCAGTGAGTGTTGAGTAGTGTAGAAGACTGATTGTTTTACTCATGTCTTCGGTTGACTAGTAACTGGTCATGCCTTGATCCAAAACTTCAACTTTGTCATTTCTGTCTTCAGAGAGGGCCAAAAGGTGCACTGAGTTAGGGTGCATCTGAATATATTTTGTTTGAGAGAGATGCTCCATCACAAGGTGCCATATTTGATATTTAGGGTTTCTGCAACTGCTCCTGCTAGTAACCCTAGTGACAGTGTCTTGGAAGCTACTTCTGCTAGTAACCCTAGCAGAAGTTCCTCAATGAGCTCAATATCCTAGCAACTATGTTTCCTTCAAGCATTTATACTGAATGAAGTAGGTGTGGGCCCATAACCTGTTAGAATATGAAGGATTGTGCTCGTTTTACCATTGACAATACCCTTGTCACCCAACCATAGGCCGAAGCCACCCTCCGAGCACCTTGACCTTGATAGAGAAAAGAATCCTGGTAGAAATCCAATAGCCAAGAGAGGCTAATGCACCAAGTAAGAAGTAACCAAGCTGATCATATAATCTCACCCAAAAACTGGCGCAACACCTTCCCCAGGACTTGCGCACAAAACTGTTGGACTGCAGTGCGTAAAACTGCTCTCTGCAATTCTGAAAAGTGTGAATAATGAGAGACTGACACCCTATATTTATAGTAATTCTGACAGGATTTCCTGGGCCGACTTCTCCTTCTGGGTACTAATTAATTCATATTAATCATCTATTGTCAGCTGATATCTTGTCTAGGGTTTCCTTCATTTCTTTGCTTCCTTCCGGAACATTCTAATCTTGTCAAAGGTCACAATAGAGGTTCATACCTCCCGAATCTACCTTAATATCAACACTTTCTGTGATGAATTTGTTTGAACAAAGAAGAAAGAAAATACATGGCTACATACCGCCAAGAGTTTTCCTTCTATTAGTTTATAGTCTCAATCACTATGTTTAATCCAGCATGAACTTGATTGCATTTAATGATAAGAAGACACCTGTATGAGTTTCACCAAGCCCGATCATGGTTCTGTCAAGTTTAAAAAGGTGCCTATGTGTCAATGTCGCTCTCTTCTCTTCATACATGATATAGTTTTGCGGCTCGTTCCCTTTAAAAAGAAGTATGTCTATGATTTTAAAAGGAAACTATGTATATTTAAATCAGGCCCAATTGATTATTAGAAGATAGTGATTGTTGATTGTTTATCTTGGGTGTATTATTGTTTCATTACCAAAGATGAATGTCCTGGCATGGATAATAGAGATTCTCGTGTATCATTTAGTTTTGTTCTCTTCATACATCGTATGAGAATCATCATGTAGACTATCAATTTAAAAAAAAAAAAGTCTCTCTCTCTCTCTCTCTCTCTCTCTCTCTCTCTCTCTCTCTCTCTCTCTCTATATATATATATATATATATATATATATATATATATATATATATATATATATATATATACATACATAGAGATCAAGCTCAGGGTTATGTTTTGGGGTTTGCTGTTGTTGTCGATCCATGATTATTGGGCATATTTCGTTTGTTTTAAAAAGGAAATGGATTAGCATTAGAGCATGCAGTACTATTGATTTGAAAATGTTTTCATATGTTATAATGCACACACTGTCATAAGTTGAAGATTTTTGGGAAATTAAATTGTTATTGAGACAACAATCAATTTGATGCAATTGAGAAACAATGAATGTTTTGGTCTTGAAGTGGATGCTTTTTGGATTAAAATTTGAACAAATTTATGATAGTTGATTGATTTAATTTATTTTATGAACAATATCCATCTAATTCCCTCTCATTTTCTCACTTTTTTCTCATTATAAATTCCCTCACGATCCCAAATTCATTTTTCATGCCCTGTTCACTAAAATTAAATTAAAATTATGTATGACAACAATAAAAAATAACACAGAGATAGATGACAGTTGATATGTTTTGGTTTTGTTGCACAATTGATTGTTTAATGAATTGTCGAGTAGTAATTGTGTTCTTACTCCAGGTCATGATACCACTTTTTCTCTCAATATAATCCCCTCAGATACCCCTGAACCCTACTTCACCCCCTGCTCATTGAAAATTGTTAAATGAATTTTATGGATTGGATTGCATGTGTCCGATGTGATTGTTGAGCCAAACTTTGTTTCATATTAAGATAATGTCATGTATGGTGTGTTTAAGAAGCTATTTGCTAATACTTTTTGCATACAAGATGAGATTTTTCAATAGAGGAAGTCATGGACGAATAATAGGGGCAGAGGGAAATGGAACAGAGGGCCTAGAAGGCCTAGATTCTCAAAACATTTCAATGCATATCCTCAAGAGTTAAACTAACTCTTTCAAGATGGATTTTTCAATTGGATTGGACAAGGGCTAGTCCAGCCAAGGTTAGAGAGGCCTCCCTTCCATCCCTGGCATATCCCTGGTATCTCGATGCCCCCTCATGTTTCTTTGCAACCTAAAGTTCCCGAGAATGATGGATGGAAGGAGATTGTTCACCTAGTAGTCTCCCACCATCGTGGCTGGCCAAATTTGTCCTTACCTCCTTCTCCTCCACCTCTTAACCCAAATGTTCAGATTTCCTCTACACACTCACCTGTACAGTCCTACCACGCAAGTAAAATACTCAAAATCGAATCCCACCATATGCATGATAGAGGAAAAAAATTTGCTGCCCCCTCCTCTCCTTTAAGTGATTCAACCAAGTCTGTATCATCTTGCATGCAATTGAGAGATGATTGTTCCCATGTCATCAGTGAGATCAAGCCTCAAGTTTCTACACAGCCTAGGGATAATTTAGGGAAGTCAAAAAGGGATAGAAACAACAAAGGAAAAAATACCTCTCAAAGTGGAAAATACAGTTTTTTATTATGTTTTATTATTGATTTATTGAGGACAGTGGACTGCTGAAATATTTTGGACAACAAATTATTTTTGGATATTGTGGATATTTACATGTTTTGATATAATTTGAAATATTATTGATATTTAAATTTCAAATCATGGAAATGATTATGGGAGCCACAAGGAGGGATGTGTTTGATTGATTGTAATTTATGTTTATTTTTGTTAAGAAATTAAAGGGAGTCACAAGGGGTCCCACCTACTAGTTATTATTTAATAAAAGACCCTTTATTTTTATTATTATTAATTATTCCCCTTAACTAAAATTTAAGTTGAGTTTTAGTTAACTTGACTAAATGAGGTAATTGAACTAATTCAACTAATTTGGAATGCATAAAAGCCAAATGAGAAGGAAGAACAAGGGGAGAATAGAAGGAGAAAGCATACTAAGGTTTGTTCTTAAGTTTTATTGAGATAGTTCATTTTTCATTCATTCTTCAATTCATTAAAGGCCTAATTCTCTTTTATGATAGCATGGTCCTATTGTAGAAAACAAATTTCAAAGATGAATCATATCATTCAAATGCTTTTTTTCAGAGGTGTTGATCTATCTTTGATAGTCTGTGTAGACTTTTCTATTTATGAATTAAATTTCATGACTGATAAAGGATATTGTGCAGAGTCAAGTGGGAAGCAGTATGTGGCAAGCTGATCCATATTTTAAAGTTCAGTTTTTACTTCTTGTCAGAGTCCTTTTGTATGGTTTTCATCAAGGATATCTAAGTTTGACCTTGGTCCATGCCCCCCACGATGATTTTGTAAAGAGAAATATTCTTTTTATTTCTTGGAATGAAATAAAGAAATTGCTATTTTGTCTCATCTGTGTTCATATGTGACTTTGTATTTTTTTCTTTTGATCTCCACATTTTCTTTTCCAATCTGATATATTCATAGAATTGTATAAAAATGTTATATTTTGCAACAATATTTTATTCAAAAAATCATCCTAAGCCCGTGTAATTAATACTTGTGGATTGGGAAACATTTTTTTTGAGGCTATAAACATAGGGTAACATTCCCGACTATCTTTCCTTAGCCAAGAAAGATTAAAAAATGCTTGAGTAATATAATTTCATATATTTTCCTCAACACACTCCTAGGGTGGGACAGACATGTGGGGAATGAGATTCTGTGAGATGTGGGCATAAGTGGCTCCTTGGAGGAAATCCTTCCTGTTGTACTGTGCAACTTCTTGTTGTCCCTGCCTAGCCTAGGAATCCCTTTCCCTTGGATTTTAGTCCCAACTCAGGGGTGACCCACTGTTGAGAGTGATGAGAAGCATGGTCTAAGGATGGGAGGTTAGTGTAAGGTCATCATGTAGTTGGTGTACTTCAATTAAGAGATAAGCATATTTTATGTGCTTAATGGTTAAATGATGTATTTTAGTTCATGTATGTGATTCTTGTAATAATATCATGTTTTTCATTGCGTGTATGTTTTCATGTTATCTTTATTTATTGTTGTTAAGTTTATATGTGATTTATTCCATGAAGAGCCCCATCTTCCATTGCCCAGTAGGTCTATGTCTGGGCATGGAAAATTTTAATTACCTATAATAGATCTTGAGACCGAGTGTGTATGAGGTAGCGTGTTTTCGGCCTACCGAGGGTCGAGGATGTTACAGAATGGCATCATATCGTTATCTGGAGTAGCATGGCCCGACTTGGGTGGCTGAGGATGTTACATAATGGTATCAGAGCATTATCTGGAGTAGCATGTCCTGACTTGGGTGGCTAGGGATGTTACATAATGGTATCAGAATATGACATAAAAAATATGGTCACTACAGGAACCACTTTTCTAAATACTTGTCAAGTACACTATTCATCAAACACATGAATGTAGTTGGTGCATTTGTAAGCCCAAATTGAACCACAACAAAATCTTAGTGCCCACACCTTACCCTAAAGGTTTTCTTGTGGATGTCCTCATATTTAATCCTAACTTGGTGATATCCATACCTCAAATCTATCTTTGATTAAATTGTAGCCCCTCTGAATTGATCAAAGAGAACATCTATTCTAGGAAAAGGGTATTTTTTCTTGATGGTCATCTTGTTCAATTGCCTATAATCGATGCATAGTCTCAAGGTACCATCTTTCTTCTTTAAAAACAAGGTCGATGTTCCCCATGGAGACACACTCAGCCTAATGTAACCCTTGTCCAACATTTATTTCAACTGCTTTTTCAATTCCACCAACTCTAGTGTGCTCATCCTGTAAGGCACTCTCAATGCTGGCACTGCTCCATGCATGAGATCGATTGAAAAAAAAAGATTTATTTTCAGAGGTAATCCAAGCACCTCCTCATGAAACACATATTTGAACTTTCTCAATATAGGGTGGTCCTCTAAGCTTGGTTTATTTTCCTCAACTGAATTCAGTACTTGTATTGTATACAAAGGGCATCCTTTTCTACAATACTTCTTCACTTGAAGGGCCGATACTTGTCTCACTGAGACATGATTTTGAATTCCTTGTAGGGTCCTTCTATTCCCTTCCTCATCTTCACACTCTATTTTTTTATTGTAATGGTCCAACTTGGCTTTATGGGCATCCAACTAGTCCATGCCAATCAACATGTCACAAGATCCTAAGCGGATTATGTTCATGGTTGCTTGATTATAAAATCCATTCATAATGAATTGGCATGCTGGTAAGACCTCTGTTACCCTCCTCTTTGTTCCAGTGGCCAGTTGTACCAGCCATGGTTTAACATGTTTCACTTGTTGTAAATTACATTTCTCAATAGTTTGAGGGGAAACATAATTCAAATTAAAACTAGGGTCAATTAGAATATAAACAAGATGGTTGGTAATCATACCTTGCATTTCCATCACTGAGGCTTTGTGGTATGCTTGTCTATTATCTAAGTCTGCATGAATTTGTGGCATACTTCTAGCCACATCACCAATCATGGTAGCCTCCTGGACGTTGTAGACTCTCCTACTATTTGGCTTCCTGTGTGGTTAGTCCCTTAGAAGATGTTCTTATCCACATCCCCAACATTTCAATGGTTCTTTCTTTCTTTCTTTCGACTTTTAGGACCATTCCTTTCTATCTCAAGTGGACTCTGGATTTTCTCAGGCTGATGTTTGTCCACATTACTAGCTGTTGGCACATGCTACAATTGTCTCTTTAATAAGCCTCTCATTATCGAACTTAAAGATTTGTATCTCTACCATGATACATATCACAATCTCATCTAGATTTGGAGTGGTTTCTACCACTATCCTTTCATCAGACTCTTCTTCTCTATTATGGGAGCCTTCTCCCATCTCAAGTTATGTCACCATCCTTTTCTCTTATAGTTTTCCAGGAAAATCCATTGACTGTAAGAATTGATAATAATTTTTTTATGTTAGTTACTCATCCATTAAATCATGTACAACATAAAAATAAAATTCTATGATATGAAATCGTCTTTATTATTTAGCATATAACAACATCATTTAGTTCATATTTAAAACATGTAAGAACAACAGAAAGTCACAATCCTTTATTCAGTAGTAAGGTTTAATAGACTCTTATGAATGGGATAGGTTAGGGTTCCTTCCCCCTTAAATTTCTCTAAGGAGGTCTATCTGACTCTTTCATGATCCCAAGCAGACCAAGTGTTGTTTCCTACTCTAATACCACTATGTAACACACCCAAACCCCTAAGTAGATTTTAAAGGAATGGGGTATTAAAATTTTGTTCCCTTAAGCATCTCAAAATTCCATTTTCTATCGCACCATCATCTTCTTATCATCAAGAGATTTCCAATGACTGTAATTTTTCTCAAAACTGAGCTCTGGATTGAAAGTTATGGATTCTCAAAGCTTTCTGGGTTTTTGTTGGCCAACAACTAGCTCATTTCCACGTGGATGTTTATTATTCGTGCTAGACAATGTGATATCTTCCACCTATATGTTCATTCCATGGGCCCAATCCCTTGGCCCACCTTCATCGTCATTGGGATTTATTATCCCATGGTTCACTCCCACTAACAAAACTCCAACGACGATACACCAAAGAGCACCTTCCCCAAATCCTACAACTCTCATCTCTTGACCTATAAGGTTTAGAGAACATCGGCGATATCAACTAGCATGGAGGTTAATGCCCAACTCTCAAGGGTCTTCATGGTACATGGAAGTTACCCACAATATCTACGGTGGAGGTTTCACCTCTTCCTTTGGTCGATCGATGGTCACTGTTAGTTCTGAATACCATTGTCGCCAATGATTATTCTGTCGCCATCATCATTTCTCAATAAAAAATGACCTTACCAACCTCCCACATTATGAAGATGATGCATATGGATCCAACGGTCTAGATATCCTCGTCACCTCTCCAACGAGATCAACAGATATCATCATCTTTCCTCTCTAGACCCTCGTCAACCAACCAAGAATTGATAATTGTCATCCTAGGGACACTCTGGCTGCCTTGCTGGCATGTCACATCATTTATGACATCATCATTCTTACTTCTATTTTGAACAAGTCTCATGGAAGATCAATGGCATAGATTCCTCTCGTGCAATGACAGATCGATGGTTCTCGTCATGTCGCTGATGCATGTGTCATCAGTGTGAGGGATTCCTCTTGAATCACCCACCTTTCACCTCCGACGATGATACATTGGGGATCTATGGACCATATTTCTCAAGGATGAACCTCGATAGATCCAACGACAGTAATTGAAAACTAAGATCCAAAGAATCTCTTCGCCCAATGGGACCCATATACATCCCATCGACCAATCCCTATGTGACACATGTCACCACATTGGACACATGGACTACCAATTTCATAGGCCACGTCACTCATGATGTCATCGCCCATTCTATGATAAAAAATATTTCTTTGTAAATATATGGTAGAGATTACCTCCAACCTACCGCAAATAAATGACTCTCATCGCATCGTCGATGCCCTTATCATCATTGGCATTTTTGGTCAGCACACAACCTTGTAAATATTTCAAACTCCAACGAATGGTCATGATCTCTTCTCGTATTTTCACCCACATGTGCCAAATCCTCTTGATACGTGATTTCATCTATGCATGACACATGGCACCATCGCCACCTGACACATGGCAATCATATTTCTCACAGAAACTCACCTACAGGTGAGAAATCACTATGTCATATGGCACCTTTTGTGCTCGATGCATGGCACCATCCGCGTCATCCTCTTGGGCCCTCAACTAAATATCAACAATCCAGATCATTCGATGAGTCCCTCTAATCTTGGCAGATCGACGGTCCAGATCTCATTTTAGATCTCCTTCGATCTCGACGGATCAACAGTCATGATTTCATATTGGAGATCCTTTGATACTCTGAACCCTTTGGAGTCATGCTCTTGATTCAACTTTGAAAATGTCAACTCCTATGGATGGTCGGGATCTTCCCATACCCCTTATCTCTAAAGAGTAAGATCATGCCACCTATCCTGATTCATGGCTCTGCCACCAGATGTGACACATGGCACTCATAATTCAATACAAGGTCTTTCTAAAAAACATGATTCTTCTTGACACGATGCAAAATGACCACGTGACATGTGGACCAATATCCATATGCCACATGGACCTATTTCCATTTGACCCATCATCATCGGGCGTGCGTTCCCCCTCAATTCAAAAGAGTATAGCTCTAACTAACGACTAAGATCTGATCTTCCTTTTGGTGATATAAGGTCCTAATCATCCCTCAGAGTCCCTCCTTCGGAGTGAATCTCCTCTGATTTTACAACTTAATCCAATCAACATCCTTTGATGAATAGCTAGGATCAGATCTTGCTTGGGTTCCGATCAACGGTCTAGATCTTCCCTTAGAATTCTTTCTTCGGAGTGCATCTCCTCTGGTTCCACAACTGACTTCGAACAATGCCCTCCGAAGAATGGATATGATCATTTTATATTTCCATATAGATAATTGAGATCTGGTCTAGCCCCAGTATTACCTCTGCGTCGATCAAAAACTGGATCTTGTCGCCACACCAAAACAACGATTGAGCATTAATATTTCCCTTGCTCTAATAGAGGGTCCAAATCTCACTTCGAAGTCTCCCCGTCAGAGCTCACCTTCATGACTTACTCTGAATGGCACCCTACTATGGATGGTTAGGATATATTATCTCTCCATATCGACGGTCAATATTTAATCTTACCCCTACACCAATAAAAGGTCCATATCTAACCACCATGACAATTCGATGGTCAAGATCCTTAGAGGAAAAACAAGGGTATTTATTAGGCTTAACAATCCAGTCCAGGACTTATTAATATGACCCTTTATGTAATGACCCTTTACTTATTAATATGAATAATTTCATAAATAATCCTAAACATTAGCTAAATTATAATTAATTATTATATAACCTTAATTAATTATATGTTATTAATTAATTATTTTGATTATGATTAGCTGAAGTATGA
>ML782490.1:694027-729243 GCA_009831015.1 Picea engelmannii | reverse complement strand
TATATAAGGATAAACATGTTACTCATATGTAACTTAGGAGTTGTTGGAAACTACTGAAGGGTGTGTCTCTCTCCACCCAACCATAGGCAAGGATGCACTATGCACTACTACAACCAACCATCCTCGATCCAGGATATGATGTCATGAAGAAATTCTTCAACAAAATTAACTAGGGTGCTCTATTCTTTCTTCTCGAACCAGAGAGTTCTCTATCTTTCCTTCTCCAACACTCAGGATTTTTCCCAACCGCGTGTCTCTATGTTTGTCTCTAACCCCTTCTTTTGTCCTATGTCCCTCCTTTTCATGTATCTTTCCCTAGGACCTCAGGGTATTATCATAATCTTCTCAATGGGACTGTGCCCATTCCTCTCATTGATTTCCGAGAGGACTCCCCAACAACCAACTTGATTGGTAATCAAAATTCTAGGAAGAGGACGGTTCATGGTCTGCAGTCCTTTCATTTATTTTTTGGCAGAGTACTATCTTGGCAGGGTCATTTCAACTAGTGAGGATCTCCCTCTTTCACCATTCCTCTCATGACATTGTAACCCATGAAGGAGACCCCTTTAACAATATCTCAACATCTCCTTGTTGCATTCATAACCAAATATTTACATTACATAATTTATCCAAGGTCCATTGTCTTTCAATGATCACATAACAAGCCTGTCTATAATTTTGGTCATGATAATAATTATATTTACAGACTAGTGGAAACAGGGGTGTTATAGAGAAATAGGGAAGACAAAAACTAAATCACAAATAGAAAACAAAAGCTAATTGGAAATGGATTCTAAACTAGAGAAGAATCAAAGATTCTTCCCCAGTATATTTGCCAGTTATGTTATGGAGAAATCTCACCAGTATTATAAGTTATATCTCCCTAGGATATGCCTATTGATCCTAGACAGACATTGGGGTTAGACTTCTAATGGTTTCCCTAGATCTAAAAAAACAATTCCTTTTTATACCCAAAGCGGAGAGAATGGCATACCTTGCTACTGAAGGTTGTCCTCATATGTCTTGTTTGTTGTATACCTTGAGTTCCAGCTCCATTTATTGCAACCTACTTCTTGCATACAAGTAACAAAAAAACACCAATATCTTTCTTCTCATGGTGTTAGAAATCACTAATCCAATCCAGATCTATTTTGATCTATTGATTACAAGACCAGATCTAAACATTTGTAAATTAGATACAAACATATTTAGGGAAAAACCAATGATCTATTAATTAAAATGCAAGAAATACATCAATCATCATACCTTGGGTGTGAATGCATTCCCCTTTACTCCTTGATCCTCCTCTTATCTTCAACCAAGGTAGGAAACATGACCTCAACTAATCTAGATGGAGAAACTCCTCTATAGTTGGACATCATAACTTTGTAAATGATTCTTCCCCCTCATGCTCAAGATTTGTCTTCTTTATATAGATCCTTGAAAGAGGCTTGGGAGAGATTCTATATCTTCTAGAGACAAATGGATACTCGAATGATGTGAGTTATAAGGATCATGACATGAAGAAACAACTCATCCCTTGCCTATCTCTTTGAAGCTCTGCGAATATAGAAGGTTTTTGGGGTCATCACTAGTTGCACTATATATGACGAGTGAAGATCTCCACTTTTTGTCTCATGTATGAACCGCGACGACCCTCAAAATGACACAAATCCTAAGATAGATATGTGTATTGGCTTTCATATTCTCTTGGATTCCCTTTTGACCCTGTAGGGTGGAAATTAAGGCTATAAAACCCACCATTTCTCTGAAACAACAAATTACTCTCAGTATGTGTCCATTCCTCCATCCTGTAACAATGATCCCTTTTGCTCCACTACCACAATCTGCAACACCATTACGGTCTACAAAAATGTCGTCACTTCCAGTAGTCTATCACATTCTACATCCATTCATATCCTACAATGTAATGTCCCCCACCTCTTGATGAAGAGGGTTGGAGAGACTCAGTGGTATAGCTTTCCCCACTAGACTATAGTCTCAGGTATATTGGGGACAAAGTCAACCAGAAATCGTAATATTCTAAAGATAAGTTGACTTTATGGAAAAAAGGTAACTCAACAAAGAAATAGAAATGATGAGTCAGGTTAAGAGTTAATAGTAAGGGTAAAACTAACTCAATGGAGGAATAGATTGGAGCTATAAATGAAAAGGTAGGGGGCACTCCTTATTCATTCTGGATTATTATCTTTTTTCCATTAGAGCTCTCGAGCACAATCAATTTTGAGGGTTTTGAGTCTAAAACCCTTGTTGTAGGAAAATCTCCCTGCGGACAGGTAGATTGCCTCTAAGAGCTTGACCCTAACTCTAGAAAGAAAATGCTTAACATGGACACTGACTTCATTTCAAATCCATCTAAACTAATACATGAGAAGGAAGGATGATAGAGGTACCTCTTATCGATGTTTGTCCCTGCACACTCCGAGTTGCGCTCCAATCCTTTGCTCCTCGCTGAGTTCTGTGGACAAAACAAGATACAACCACTTCCTACTCTATTGATATTAGCTTGAAAACAGATCTATCAATAAATGATAAGTTCATGTGACATTAGACACAAACTAGAAAGAAACATGCCAAGCGTGTCATATTGATGAGAATAACGACAACAATACTTACAATCGTAGATGTGAATGCGACAGCTTCGTCAAGTCCTCTTCGTCTAATCCTTGCCTGAAAGATCCACAACCTGGATAACAACAACTTCACTGATCACTCTCCTTTGGCTGACTGTGAGCTTCCTCCAAGATCATAAGTTTCATATCTTCAATTCTTCCCCCCTTTCCACCATCATAGAGCCTGTTTATATAGGTTAAGATGAGCTTAACCTCTTGAGTTATATTTAGAACAAGTTGGGAACCTTCTCCTTAGATTAGGGATCTCTTGATGAAACCAAGAATTCGAGCACAACTGCCTCCTAATCTCGAAAGATCATCTCCTTATTCTCCTCAACGAGCCAACTACTGCCTCAGATTAGGCAACACTCCCTTAGAAGGGGCACCAGAGCGTTGTAGCGCTCCCTGGTAAGCTTTAGGGGAGCGCCAGTGCCTTTAAGATGAGCAGCGCTCCTTCAGAGGGGGCTGGGGAGCGTTATAACGCTCCCTGAAGCCTTATAGGGGAGCGCCAACGCTTCTAGGGCTGAAGTAGGGGAGCACTCCCCCTCAAAACCTTTGTTTCAGGGCTCTGATCAGGTGTCAAGAGTTATTTGACTTCAGTAAACCAGTTCTCCTTCTTCAAATCAAGCATATGAGATGTTATAAGTGTCTCCTTAGTGTCGTTTGTCATGGAAGTATGTATGAACATCATTTGCGACACTTGTAACCAACTTGCGACACTTGCGAAAGTTGTAAGGAATATGCGACACTTACGACAATTGAGAGAAACATGCGACGCTTATCCAGCTGAGTAATTTTGATGTGTAACAACCCTAGAGATCAACTCAGTGGTGAAATATCCCATGTTTCTTGATTCAGGCTTGGTCCTGGAGGTGAAATAATCCTCCCACACCATTCTACAATGTTGCAGGTTGGTTCTATAGGAATTCATCAGGTTAGGGTGCAACCCAAGGGGGTTTCCAGGTAGGGGGCGCACCATCTTGGAGGTTTTAGTTCGATATGGAGGAAGCAGGAGGCATTTGGGAAATCTATCACCTAGGTTCTCTTCAGAGGGTCCCTGACATCATTCCTGGTCTATCCTAGAGGAGTTTATCCTTGCAGTTTATTTTTGTGATCTTGGCATGCATTGAAGAGGAAGAGGATGTTCTCCAGAAATGTATTTTCAGTGTTTGGAGTTTCAAATCTTCATAGATTGGTTTGAGACTTCAATATCATGGTAGCAGTGGCCCGATCTATGATCTGATGGAGTTTGGTATCATTTGGAGGTTCCTAAAGGGGAAAACGTACCCTATTGACTTTATCAAACTAGGCAGGGCACAATCCAGTTTAGGGATTGGTTATTTGGAGGAACAACATTGCTCAGATCAACTTGAGATTGATTCCAGGGGTTTCTAGCAACCCGATCTACATTCTGAGCGAGTTTTGGAGGATTTGGAGGTCAAGAGAGGGTAGTCCAAAACTTGAGGGTTTGACAGCGTCTAGAGCAGGGCACAACTCATCCAGTTGAGGAGGTTTGACATTGTATTGATCAGGTTCTTCTATCTTCAGTCAGATCTGCTTGCTAGTGGCCTTTGGAGGCTTGGATCTATTCTCTTACAACCTTTGGGAGGAATTCATCTTGTATTTTTCTTCTTATTGTATCGGCTAGAAGCCCATTTTGTTATTATTGGGGCTTTCTCCTAGATCTGCAGTTCTCTTGTATACGAGGACTTCTTACTATCTAAATAAAGGTCAGATCTGACATTTTGATTCTCTATTGGTGTTCTTATATCTCTTGTAATGTTTATGATTGTATGATTCATATCTATTGGTCTATCAACATCGAATAATCCATGCACATCTTACGGTTACACCTCCAAACACATGAATAACATAACAACAGTAAACAATTAGTGTTCTGAGCAAAAAAAAATTGGCTCAGGAACATTACAGTGGTATCAGAGCTTTGATCCTCCTAGCTAGTGGGGGTTAGTGCATGTGCAGGTTTAGTGGAATTTACATGGGAATATTCAGGAAACAGACAGGTGAAGCAGAGGTCAAAATGGAAGGATCGAGTGAGGATAGCAAGCCACATATTCTAGTAGGATTCGCTAAGGAGTTGCAACACTACATAAATGTGTCACAGGGCACCCTGGTACATCATCTACAAGAGAATCAGGAAACAATACGTAGGGGATAGGTAGAGATGAAAGAAGATCTGAGAAAGGTCAGTGAAATCCATGAGAGGGTATCACAACTCCTGATGTAGATGACTCGTGGAGGAAAGGGTCTAGAAATTTATGCCAACATAGAAGCTAGTGGATCTCATGGAGGGAATAGACAACAAATGGAGCACAAACCCCATTATCACACTAAGGGACAGAGCTATGGAGGAGGTGCACCACTAGGAAAGACATAGAACAGGTCCACTCCTAGACCCTATCTACCTACATTCTTGGATACTCAACCACAACATAACTATGAGGATGAGATTGAGGATAATTTTTAGTAGTATGCCAGGGAGTATTATGCCCTATGTGAATGATTTCAGAGATAGGTCACATTAGATCATTATTGTGGGATCAAATTTTGGGGCAAACCAAAACTGTATCAAAGTCCCAACTATGAACTGGAGCGCAGGGTAGGAAAAATAGAGATCTCGTATTTTGATGGATTTGCTAAGGTGACAACACAAGCATGGGTGTAAAAGATGGATACCTACTTGTAGTTTAACCCCATGAGAGAGATGGATGCCATCAAATTTTCCACGATGTACTTAGATGGAAAGGCTCATGATTGGTGGTATCATGGCTTAACCACATTGGGACACAATTAGATTACATACTACACTGAGTTCAAAATGAGGCTCATTGATCGATTTGACCAAGAAAGGCGCCTTCAAATGGAACCCAGAAGCACATGCCACCCTTGAAAAAATGAAGAAGGTAATGAGTACATCTCCAATATTGGCACATCCAGATTTCACACAACCCTTCACAATAGAGTGTGATGCATTGGGGGTAGGCATCAGAGCTGTACTTATGCAAAACATGCACCCAATTGTCTATGAAAGTCGAAAGTTGAGAGGTCCTAAGCTCCTCTACACCATCTATGACAAAGAAATGCTAGCCATCATGCATGCATTGGCTAAGTTCATGAAGTATTTAGTTGGAGAATTTTTTTTTGTGAGGACGGATCACAACAACCTCAAGTACTTCCTGGACTAGAAGAACTTGAATGAAAGACAACATAAGTGGGTGAGCAAGATACATGCCTATGACTTTGACATAGAATTTGTTAAAGGGAAGAATAACGTGGTAGCAAAAGTTTTGTCTAGGAGACAATCAGTTTATGCCATGATTGATATTTCAGTAGATTGGAAGGTCCACCTCTTGGTGGAGTATTCGAAGAAATTTTTTTCTTGTGAAGTAATGGATGGGCAGGTGATAGATGACAATTTCAGGATTATGGATGACATCATTTACTACAAGGGCTGAATTTTCTTGGTTCCCGAATCAACTTTCAAGGACAAGGTGTTATAGGCATGTCATGATTCACTAGTAGTAGGGCACCAAGAAATGTAATGAGACATGAAGAGAATTATTGTATTGTGAGTTGTACCTCATTAGGAGGATGCTTCCTTGAAGAGGCAAGTGAACAGGAGAGGATCTCTTCCATAATAAGATCCATTGTATTGTGTTTCCCTACCTCAAGGGTTTTGTCTACATCTTGTGTTCATGTTATGGTGAATGGTTTATGGTTTATTCTTGGTCTTATTGAAATATATTTACAGATATGGTATAGGTACTTAACAATTGATATCAGAGCACTTTCCTTGGCAGACATTGTGGGAAAATATTTTTTAGTTTTGCAGATTTTTTTATTTTTGAGAAGAAAAAAGAGGGCCGCGACATTCCAAAAACTTTTGGTATATTTATGTGAAAATTTTGCAGAAATAGGTTGTATATTTGAGTTCCTCTCATAAAAACACCCAAGTTGAAAAAACAAATCATCCAAAACGGAGTACGGGAAGTCAAGATATTGAAGTTTTAAACTCTACAATTTTTCAGGGTTTTTTTCCGTAGACAACAACACAATTATTTATTTATTTATTTTTGTAGAATTTGGAGACCGAATTTGCCAAAAAAATTTACAGATTTGATTTCCTCTCACAATTTCACCCAATTTCAAAAAAAAAAATCAGCTGAAACAAAGTCCGAGAAGTGAAGTTATGAGCATTTTAAATTCAACAGTTTTTCAGGGTTTTTCTGGAAAACGTCACGATTTTCTGCAATAATTTATTGTTCTATTTTTTGGGTTTTTTTGTGACGGAAGAGGGATTGCAGAATTCATAAATTTTCATAGGGTTCTTATATGGATATTTCTTCTCAAACCCTCAAAGAAATTATACAGATTATTGAAGCATTCAAAGCCCAATTGTTTGACACATTGAATGACAAATTGGATGACTTTGTAGATGGCCTCACAGACGGTCTCAATGATAGTTTTCGTAGTATTCAAGATTCATTGGATAACATGCAGGAGATATTTCTTATGGAAGACCTCAAGGGTGAATATAATCAAGAAATACATGCTTGGTATGATTTTGAGGCCGATTGCGATGATTGGTATATGGATAGTTGTCATTTCTGGGATGACAACCACTTCCATATTTTATTTGATGACTCTACTCCACCTTTTGTAGAGAACATCAATGTCCCACATCAGGAGATAGTTATGATTACCAGTGTCCAGCCTGCATATTCTACATGCTCCTTCCAGATTCAGAGTTGACCCTTTCCCACTATGTAGATGGATATTCTTATTTGGATCCTCATGATAGGTGTCAATATTGGGAGCATCATATTCAGTTGGTTATTAGGGGTCGATATCTTCCGTGTGGAGTTCACATGAGCAATTGGACATGGGATCCTGGTTTACAATGGCGGTTGGACTACTTCAGCATGGTGGCTTTGATTTCTCAATGGGACCCTGATTCTCTAGTCTACTTCATCACTATCATTCACACTTATCCATGGGACCCTGGTTCTCTAGTCTACTTTAGCACTATGGTACACACTTATCCATGGGACCCTGGTATATGGTTGTACATCAAGCGTTGAGGACAACGCTTTCATAAGGGGGATGGAATGTTAGGTAGATATAGAGGTAGTGGGGGGGCCCATAGGGCCCATAATGATAATAGTGGAGGTAATTCAATGTAAGGTGGACTAGGTCCACTATATTATTAAATAAGGCCCACTATGGTAGTTAGATATAATAAATGGGTAGTTAGATATAATAAATGTAAGAGGACTTATTAGAAGATTATATTTCTAGAAGATTCCTCCTCTAGAATGTTGTTAGGTGATGGTAGCACTATATAAAGGGGTTCAAGCAATGTAATGGGACATGAAGAGAATTATTGTATTGTGAGTTGTAGCTCATTAGGAGGATGACCCCTCGAAGAGGCAAGTGAACAGGAGAGGATCTATTCCATAATAGGATATATTGTATGGTGTTTCCCTACCTCAAGGGTTTTGTCTACATCTTTTGTTCATGTTATGGTGAATGGTTTATGGTTTATTCTTGGTCTTATTGAAGTATATTTGCAGATCTGGTATAGGTACTTAACACATACCTATTCTTCAGGGATGTTTTGAGATTGCATGGGTTGCCCAAAACCATAGTGAGCAACTGCGATAACAGGTTCATGAGCACTTTTTGGCAGGAGCTCTTCAGACTAGTAGGTATGGCCTTGACACCTAGTACCAGCTATCATCCACAGATGGATGGTCAGACAGAGATAGTCAACAAATGGGTTGAAGGATACCTCATAAGCTATGTGGCAGGACAACATAAGGCATGGGTCAAATGGATTCACTTGGGGGAATATTGTTACAACACTACCGACCATATGTCCATTGGTATGCCTCCATTCAGAGCCTTATACAATTATGGCCCTCTCTCCTTTGTAGAGATTATTTTCGGTGATAGTAGGGCTCCCATGGTTCAAGACTGGATTCAACAGAGTCATGACATCCTCAAGGAATTAAAGGATCAGCTCCAGAGGGCATAGAATCAACAAAAGGTATAGGCAGACAAGCACAGAGTTGAGCGCACCTTTGAGGTCGGAGACTTTGTTTATTTGAGGCTCCAACTATACCGACGTGCATTAATCAAAAGAAGTGGTGCAGAAAAAATCCAGCCCCGTTTCTTTGGTCCATACAGATTCAGTAGAAGGGTAGGGGTCGTAGATTATGAGATGGATCTACCCCATGGCAGAAAAATACATAATGTATTTCATGTTTCGTGTTTGAAGAGGGCCATTAGCAAGCACATCACTCCTATCGAGGAATTGCCACCCATGGATGAAGAAGGAAAGTTGATACTGATACCAGAGGAGATACTGAAAGTCAAGGAGAGGAAGCTAAGAAAAAGAAGTATCAGAGAATATTTGGTTAAGTGGAAGAACCTACCTATGGAGGATGCTACATGGGAAGGAGAGCAGTTGATCCAGGAGACAGGTTCATAATTGCTTATGGGTAAGCAATTTCTAGCAGGGGAGACTGTAATGTCCCCCACCTCTTGATGAAGAGGGTTGGAGAGACTCAGTGGTCTAGCTTTCCCCACTAGACTATAGTCTCAGGTATAATGGGGACAAAGTCAATAAGAAATCGTAATATTCTAAAGATAAGTTGACTTTGTGGAAAAAGGGTAACTCAACGAAGAAATAGAAAGGATGAGTTAGGTTAAGAGCTAACCCTAAGGGTAAAAATAACTCAATGGAGGAATAGATTGGAGCTACAAAGGAAAAGGCATGGGGCACTCCTTATTAATTCTAGATTATTATCATTTTTTCATTGGATCTCTTGAGCACAATCAATTTTAAGGGTTTTGAGTCTAAAACCCTAGAGATCAACTCGGTGGTGAAAGATCCCACCTTCCTTGATCCAGGCTTAGTCTCAGAGGTGAACTAATCCTCCCACACCATTCTACATTGTTTCAAGTTGGTTCTACAGGCATTCACCAGGTTAGGGCGCAACCCAGGGGGGTTTCCAGCTAGGGGGTGCACCATCTTGGAGGTTTTAGTTCGATTTGGAGGAAGCAGGAGGCATTTGGAAAATATAACACCTAGATTCTCTTCAAAGGTTCCTTGGCATCATTCCTAGTCTATCCTAGAGGAGTTTATCCTTGCAGTTTATTTATGTGAGCTTGACACACATTGAAGAGGAAGAGGACGTTCTGTAGAAAGGTATTTTCAGTGTTTGGAGGTTCAAATATTCATAGATTTGTTTGAGAATTCAGTATCATGGTAGCAGTGGCCCGATCTATGATCTGACGAAGTTTGATAGCATTTGGAGGTTCCTAGGGGGGAAAAGGTACCCTCTTGACTTTATCAAACCAGGGAGGGCGCAATCCAATTTAGGGATTGGCTATTTGAAGGAGGAGCATTGCTCAGATCAGCTTGAGATTGATTCTAGGGGTTTCTAGCAACCCGATCTACATTCTGAGCGAGTTTTGGAGGATTTGGAGGTTAGGAGAGGGTAGGTTGAAACTTGAGGGTTTGGTAATGTCCAGAGAAGGGTGAAACTCATCCAGTTGAGGAGGTTTGACAATGTATTGATCAGGTTCTTCTATCTTTAGTCAGATCTACTTGTTGGTGGCATTTGGAGGCTTGGGTCTCTTCTCTTACAACCTTTGGGAGGCATTCATCTTGTATTGTTCTTATTGTATTGGCTAGAAGCCCATTTTGTTATTATTGGGGATTTCTCCCAGATCTACAGTTCTCTTATATACAGGGACTTCTTACTATCTAAATAAAGGTCAGATCTGACATTTTGATTCTCTAGTGGTGTTCTTATATCTCTTGTATTGTTTATGATTGTATGCTTCATATCTATTGGTCTATTAACATTGAATAATCCATGCACATCTTACAGATACACCTACAAACACATGAATAACATAACAACAGTAAACAGTTAGTGTTTTGAGCAAAACAAATTGGCCCGGGAACATTACATACAACAACCAATCATTTCCATAGCAGTTTTGTAACGTTCCAAAATCACCTTCACCGTGTCATCTCCAGGATGAATTCGATGCTCCTGTATCACTTTAGTTGGTATAGTCATCATCCTTCTTCTTTACACTAATGATATTGTTCTTATGGTGAGGAGTCCCTGTGATCTTGAAAAACAACTAAAAATTCTCAAGGATTTCTACTCTAGTATGGATATGACTACTAACACTGACAAAAAGAAGTTTATGATAATTAATTTCAAAATGATCACTTACCCTAATTTCGTATATGGCAACAACAGCTTGTAGGAAGTGACTTTATGCAAATATCTTATAATTGATCTTCATTACAAGCTTAACTCAAATTATAACATTGAGAAAAGGATAAATGAAGGGTGGAAAAATTAGCAAACCTTTCGCTATGGGATAAGAAGAAACTCTTTTTTGAGACTCTTGTCACTGTTGTTATCTTATATGGTTGTGAAGTTTTGGGGCTACAACATCTCTATAGAATGGTGGGGAAAGATAGAGTAAATACAAAAAAGTTTGATAACTTATAATCTCAAAATTAATGGCAATACACCAGGCTATCCTATCATTCCCATAGAAACAAGTATTTCCCCCATTGAGAGCACGACTATGACTAGGTATCTAATGTACAAGTACAAGATAAACAACATGGAAGACAAGAGGCTTCCTAAGATTTCTTCAAACCATCTACCACTCAAGTAGGGTTGGGATAACGATGCCAAGTCTTGGATAAATCATTGGGGAATCAAGGAAAAGATCACTATTAAAAGTATTTTTGTGTTTTAAACAAACTCTTACATGCTCCATAGTGAAATATGGCATTGGAGAACTCCTAAAAAGTTGTTGGTCAAAAGTATTTGTCATTGATGTGACATTAAGAGAGATGAAGTTGAAAAACACTTTCTCTTATAATGTTCTATGTACACTTACATTAAATCACAATTTGAAATATTTGTTACAATACTAACTACCTAACCTTTTAACTCATCAAAACCATAATGATATATTAACACTTCTAAAGAAAACCAAGTAATTTTTTGACTACATATTAAAATTCTAAAGCAAACTAAGTAATTTTTTATTTTTCATAAGGTATGATAAACCAAATTTAATTCCATAGACTTAACCACCATCATCATCTACCATCTACCATTGAATTTGAGTTTTTACAAATAAAAATAAAAATTGACTATTTTTAGAGTCTAAATGTTTTAAGTTTTTTACTTTCAAGCAATTATCACCAAAATCGCGACACAATTGTTGGCCAAATCACAATTTTACATTGCTTAAATTGCTTTTTTGAATGCTTAATAAATTCAGAACCCTCAAAAATCTTAGTCACCTGCAATATGTAATCTCAACCACTAAAATCTACAATTTTTTGAATTTCTAATATGATTTTGAATAAAACTCATATGAAAAAATACCAAAAAACATAAAAAGTTTAGACATATGAAATATGTAATCTCAACCACTAAAATCTACAATTTTTTGAATTTCTAATCTGATTTTGAATAAAACTCGTTAAAAAAAAAACAAACAAACATAAGAAGCCTAGACTAGATCTTTTCAGTAACCACCATTAAATGGTGTGGATGATTAACCAGCACAGGATTATATTCACCACTGGGTGGCGTGGAATAATCCGTATCAACTTCCCACTTCCCAGATCAGGATTCGAAAGAATGTCTCCATTATTGCTGGTGAACATGGAACACATGGCTTCGACTTTATTGTTATAATACAAGTTCGCCAAAAAGTTCATGCTAATTGTTTCTTACCGTGTACGTTTCAGACAGAAAAAGTTGAGTGATGGCTGGGTAAGAATCGTACCATTGGAGCAAGTGTTTACAGATTGGAAGATAATCTGCTGATATTTAACCTGCAATTAATTGAAAGTGAATTTTTCACTATTCATGCATTACAATATTGCAGGCAAAGAATAAACATATCATATCAATATCTATCTTTTTTTTAAGAGAAGAATGAGTAACTATTTTGATATCGTTTACGATGTTAAGTTTATGTTCGATATTCCATGGTTAATATTAAATATCATGCAGTGTGTTAATCATTTATTCATTGTTTGGTGTGTCTTGTTTATTCCATATACATTATTCATTATATGGTATGTATATTTTCGTAGACTTTACCAGTCAAATCACTGGACTGAGGGGGGTCCCTTCTCCCACAAACAAAGGGGTCTCATACACCAATTTGATGTGCTGGCTTGGCCGTGACCTAAAAAATAGATTATTATTATTATTATAAAGTAGACAATTGGTTTACTGCATGGTGTTTAATGTTGATCAATTAAAAATTACTGTTTTTATAATTCTCTTCTCTTTCATGAAATTTAGGTAAACTGAAGTGCATAGCCAAAGCCCAAGGTTTAAACTGCTGATTTTTCTCTGATGCAGATTGCAGATTTGGAGAAAACCATTCAATGTATAAGCCAAAGATTGAGACTATCAGTGATGGTTTACAGAAGCTGTTTATATTGGGATCAGCTTGGAATTTGGAATCAAATCTACCATTAAATTATATATTATATATATATGCAAAGTAATAAAATCATTTACAACTGATTCAAATAGTCAGTAATTTGACTATTAAATTGCATTTTCACTAAAGTATATATATAAAATCATATGTAACAGTTATTATTAATGATGTCTAAACATTAGGTTGTTAATATCCAATCTGTTTTACAGTTTTGAATGTTGTAGTAGGTGGATTATAAATCGTTGAATCTATAACCCACTTAATGTTGCGTAGCAAACTGGATATTACTCACCTAAACATTGTACTTTTAGGTTTTTTTTAAGAATAAAATAACTCTTTTCTATTTTGTTTGAAAAAGCCTCTGTGGCTCTGGTATCTAAGCGGGCTGAGAGACCACAGGAATCGTCGTTGGAAACCGATGAAGATTGTAGTGCCGTAAGCACGACATCACCCTTACTATTGTTGACAGTATACAGAGATTCATTACAGACAATGATGGATTTTGGTCGGCGTTGTGGACGTCGACAGCATACGATTCCTTGCACGGTTAGGGTATTTAAGGATTAGGCGGAAGGGTACATACGGTGGTCCCTCTGCACATCCAACGGTGGTCGGCGCCTTGTCGGTGTTCGAGGAGTGCCCTACCCGCCGTTGGATGCGAATCCGGCGCCGTCTGGAAGATTTTCCCCGAGGTCAGAGCCACGTGGAGGGCCCCGCTCTGACGGGATTTCTATTCCATGCTTGATAGAGACGTTTCTGCGACTGCGATTCATCATACGCGTACGCATGCATGGTGATTGTTCGCACGTAGATAGATACCAATCGAATGTGGGGAAACGGGGGACCATCTTGCGCAGTGCGTAGAGGATAAGATAGTTTGACTGGATCAGTTTTGGAAAATGCAATATCATGCCATGTCAGCGTTCATACTGTCACGTAGCCAACCACTTGTCTGACAGTGGGGCACATTCAAGTTGCTAGAACACAGAAAACGAAAACACATGCAACGAGAAACTTAGATGCAATTGAGGGAGAGTGTCCATTAAAAGTTGAAAAAGTGGAATAATACAATCATAACATGCAACGAGAAACTTAGATGCAATTCAGGGAGAGTGCCCTTGAAAAGTGGAATAATAGTTCCAATTAGAGATGGAATTAGATGGATAAATTGTGACAAAAAGTGGAATAATACAATCATAACATGCAACGAGAAACTTAGATGCAATTCAGGGAGAGTGCCCTTGAAAAGTGGAATAATAGTTCCAATTAGAGATGGAATTAGATGGATAAATTGTTTGTCACAGATTAGATTAATTAGTGAGTTAAATATGATTAATTTTTTTTTATAATCATTATTATTTTTAGTGATCAAAATTGTGTGAAATTTGAAATTTGATTTATTGTTTAATTTTCAAATTTCAATTTTGATTCCAACTTACCATTTCAATATTTTTATTTTCAAATCCAACCTTTATTCCAAGGTACCATTTCAAGGTTTTAAAGAGCAAATTTTGAACATTATATACATATTCAAAATACAAATGGATAGTTTATATCATAATAATTTTCCCCTTACTTTACTATCTCTCCTAACATCCGAGGTGAAATGGAGAAAGATCAAGATTGAGGGCTGTCTAGAGGAAGAGCTACAAGAGGAGCTAGACAATGTACTCTGTTGTTGCCTAGAATAGCAATTAATTCCAAGAAAATCTCCTCGAATAGAGTTAGAGGGCTTATTCATTCTCCATAACCACATGATGTTTGAATGTCCATGCATGCCCATGTTAATAAAATGCAAGGCAACTTAAGCATGCTATGAGATATGAGTTTTACTCTAAATACATCTCCTTTCTATGTCGCTAACCATTTCTTAAGGTTTATTGAGAGATGTCATTTGCATCACCCCTATTCTACAACCACCACATTGCATCACCCCTATTCTATAACCACAAAGGTTACATAAGTTAAGGGAATTTGTACAACAAGAATGCTAGCCAAGGAAAAACTTCATTAGCGGTTGTAGTTTTGCTCAAAAATTCATTAGTCAACCATAGGTCCACAAATGCTCAATTAGTGGTTGTAGCTTTGCCCTCTAACTTGTCAATTATAACATATAAGTTAGTCAACCATAACTTTACAAATGCAAGCACCAACTTCCAAATTCAAGAATTCATTCATAGGAAGCACCAACTTTCAAATTCTCCAGATGCAACTCGAAGGAGGCTACAACCCTCTATTTGCAGGCTCCAGCCTGAAGGAAACTACAACTCCCTGAATTTGCTGGCTCCAACCAGAAGGAGGCTATAACCCCCTGGGTTCTTCGACTCCAACTGGAAGGTGGCTACAACCACCTAGTTCTCAGGCTCCAACCTGAAGTAAGCTCTTACTCCCTGATTCTCTGGCTCTAATTGGAAGGAGGCTACAACCCCCTTTCCTTGCCCCGTCCTACCACCCTGAAATATAAATGTAGACCAACTTTCACTACCACAATCACTGCCACTATCATTTTCACTATCACATTAACCTATGACATGTCATTGTCACTATCACTATCACCATCACATCAACCTGTCCAACCAATCACTGTCAAAAAAATATGTCCAACCAATCACTGTCTCATCCACAAAACTAGATCCACTCTCATATGCATGCAACTCATGCCAAGATCACCAAGAGCATATCTCAAACCATATGCTCAACATCACCAACACATGCCTTTACCAAGCATGTACCAAGATCACCACATACCATCACAAGATATGTGTCTCAAACAAGTACCAACATGTACCACGTATCAACCATGCATCAACCTGTACCTCAACATGTACCATCAACCATGTACAATAAGAAGTGCATCAACTATGCACCAAACCTGCAACATCAACACTTGTACCATACTATGTGCCAACCATGCACATCAACCATGCCAATATCACCAAGATGTGCCTCAAGCACTATGCCAACATCAAGTGTCCAACATGCACCTCAATCATGCTCCTTAATATCACCAAGATACAACCTCATAAGACGATATAACAAATGTCAAGTATGCACCATAACATGTAACCAAACTAGAAACCAAACCAACTACAAATGCCTCTAATCAAAGTACCATAACCTTTCCAAGGTGTACCATCAACAAGACATACCTCTCAAGTGTATACCATACCATAACCAATCAAGTAACCTTTAAATCATACTTGTAACCTGTAGATGACCTGACACACCAGATACATACATGTAGCTTCTTCATTGACCTCAACAACCATGTACCAACATTTCCCCAACTTTTGTCTCGTCCTTGCAGAACGAAGACTACATGTTACGTAGGTATCGCGTGACAACCTCTAAGAAACCTACGGGTATGCCTCGTGGGACACTTAGTATCTGACCCACAGGGATGACCCTAATTAGGATTTCCTCAAATTTTCCCGCTCTTCTCTGCAATCTCAAAAATCTTGCACTTCTCCCGCTTCACTACCTCATAATTCTCCATCAAAAACTAGCCAAAAGATCACAATGCTAGACCATAACATTCACAAGATAGATATTCAATGTAAGTGTGTGAGTGTACTTGTGAATGAATCCTTGAGGGGTATTTATACTTTTTCTAGGTAACCTCTTCCATTAATCTTAGGGATTCTAGAGATTCCTTGTTACAACCACTTTACAACCAGCTAGGGTTTCTTGACCATTCTTTGGGGCTTCCAACTTCACAAGGCCATATCTCCCTAACCGCGAGGAACCACATGGAGATCCACATATCATCGGAAACGACACAATGCGTACTATCCATCCATGATAGTATCACTTGCAATTTCACTGTCCTTCATTTCAATATTCCTTAATTAATTTTGGGTCCCATAACCATACCTCCGGGGCTACATGTAGACTACATCAAATGTACCCAACTAACTCACCATCAATCTTGGTCATATAAATTTCCAACATCTCTGGACCTATTCAAGGGTTGACATCAATCTTTAAGGGTGGACATCAATGAAAACCAACTGTCAAAATCAATTGTCCAACAAAAATGTTGTTTGATGCCTGGAAATGGCTATGGAAGGTTCTAGACCCCAAATATCCAAACTAGGACCTGCCGCTAAAATGGGCCCTGCAAGCCAATTCCTACAATTTTTCCACCTATAAAGTTCTAATATAGATTAAAAATTATGTGATGATCCATTCTGGATCATACCTCCCCATTTAGGAAGACATTTGGTCCCCAAAATCTTTTATTAAACAAGGTGAGGGAATTTTTTATTTACCTTTTCCTTGGAGTACCTTTTTTCCTTTCCTAGAAGTTGTCCTTTCAACCTGATATGCAAAAGGTCATGTTGCCCCTATATTGTAGTTATGGACCTATTCTGAATAGTTTTACCTTCTATTAACTCTGCCTGAGCTTATGGTTCTAAGTCCTCTATGGTAGGTAGGACCTTCTCCTCAGTTTCTTGATCCAACATGGAAGGCTCATAGAGTTTTAGATTCTCCACATTCACTATTGAGTAAATGTGCATATATAGGGGTAGAATGAGTCTGTAGGCATTGTCACCCACCTTATACAATACTTTAAAAGGGCCATACTACAGATCCTTTATATTATTATCATGACCTTATAGTCTTTCCTTATTCAGTTGTAACCAAACTCTGTCTCCCACTTTGAATAATTTTTTTGTTTTGTGCTCATCATGTTAGGTCGTGTACCTTTCTTGTGACTTCTTCAACATCACATGTACTTGAAAATGGATGTACTTACTATTTTCAAAAAACTTCTCTGCCTTCAATTCTTCTCCCATGATGTCTTCCCTGACTCCTCCTTGTTGTCCATAAACAACATCTAAGAGTGAAGGTGGAAAATATCCAACATAAGTTTCAAAAGGGGACTTACCAATAGAAGTATGGATTGCTTTGTTATAAGAGTGTTGAATGTAGATCAGATTTTCATCCGAAGTCTTTGGATGCTTTTGATTGTAACCCCTTAAAATCTATATGAATGTCATGTTAACTACTTCTATCTTCCCATTTGTTTATGGATGGAATGTTGTAGATCTCTTCAACTTTGTGTCCATATTCTCCAAAAGTGTGGTCCAAAAGGCATTAAGAAATATAGTATCCCTTTATGAGATGATGCTCCTTGGTATCCCAAAGTGCACCCAGACCTGTTAAAATAATGTGTTTATTGCTTCTTTTCTTTTGAAGATGTTTTTACAAGGCATAAGAATGCACATCTTGTTGAACCTATCAATTACCACAGACAGATAGTTATGTCCTTTCCTGGTTATTGGAAAACCACCCACAAAATCCATGGGAATTCTTTCCCAAGGTCAAGTGGGTATAGGTAAGGGATGGTATAGACCTTGCTTCCTATTATTGGGCTTGTTGGTACAACAAATCATTCATCCTCTAATATATTGAGCTACATCTTCTTGTGTCTTGGGCCAATACACATACCTTTGTAAGTTAGCAATCATTTTCTCAACACCAAAATGTACTACAACCTTGGAGGTGTGAACCTCTTTGATAGGTTGCAATATTTCAACTTTAGGAACACAAATCTTGTCTAGCTTGTATAGAAACCCATTATGGATATGATAGTCGACCTTATCGTCATTGTCTTCTACACGAATTTGGCCCTACAGTTTCTAAAACACCTCTTTAAAGTACTCATCTTATGTGTATGCCTCTTTGTATGCATCATGGGTAAAAGGATCCATGTTCATAAGAGTTCCCAAAGATGTAATATTAGATGTAGGTGGCCTTGAAATCATGTCTGCTGACTTATTAGTGTTGGTCTTTTTATACTCGATGACTAGATTAAATTGTTGCAAAACCCCAAGCAACTTGTAATGTCTAGTTTGTTGTAGCTTACTCTGGGCCTGCAATGGTTGGTGATTAGTGTGTATAATGGTTTTCTTTCTTATCAGATAGTGATTCCACTTCTTAACAACTTGAAACATGGCATAGATTTCCTTATCATATGTATAATATTTCAAAATGCCCCCATGAAACATCTCAAAATGATAGCATACTGGCTTACATCCTTGCATTAAAATTTCTCCCACAACATACCCACTTATATTTGTCTCCACTTCAAAAGGCTTATGCAAGTTAGGAAATGTGAGATATGGTGCTTAACTAATATTTCGTTTTAACTTGTTGAAAGCTTTCTACTAATTATTTCCCCACTGAAATCTCTTACCATTGGTTGTTATGGCATGGAATGGTGCAGTTATCGCTGAAAAATATGCTACGAACTTCTATAGGTAATGTGATACCCCCAAAAAGATCCTAACTTTAGTGACATTAGTAGGAACTGACCACTTCATGATGTCCTCCATCTTTGCGGGATCTATCTTGAGTTCCTCTCTACCAGTCACATACCCCAAATACACCAATGACTGCAGAGTGAACTCACATTTATTGAATTTTGTTAGCGATTGATGTTTTTTTAGAGTATCTAACACCTACATGATATGCGATATGTGATTCTCCCAAGTAGATATATAAACAAATATGTCATCCAAATCCACTATTACAAATGAATATAAATAAGGATGCAATACATCATTAATCAAACACATAAATGTAGTTGGTGCATTTCATAAACCAAAAGGCATTACCAACCATTCATACAGACCTTTCCTTGTCTTGAAGTGTAACACATCGAACCCCTTAAACCTCATTAGGGATGATGCGATGTAAAAATTCCTTAATTCTTTCTCTAGATTACCTTCCTAACCAATACCTATAAATTCAATTCTCGGCTCAAAAGTCAAATATTCTCATTTAGATCTTTCCAGTGGATATAAGTATGCTAAAGTATTAGTTCTGGATTGAAAGTTATGGCCTCCTAAAGTTATAAGGTTTCAAGGTCCATTTTCCTTCCAAATCCACCTCACACCCATGTGGGTCCTTGCCACCCGCACCATTTGACGTGGGTAGCATGTGTGTGATGATGTGTCGGGACACGTAAACCCAATGTGGAAAGTCCTAAACCAACTAAAGCAAGACTGATGGAATCGCAACACAAAACCATGCAAATCCAAAAATCTGGAGATCTAGATTTCCCCATAAATCACCACTTGCAAACTTTGAGATTCTGGATATCCATATATCTGAGACTTTAGAGATTTCTATATAACCTTGAACTGTAAGATTTATCATATGGGAGTCTAGGGTTCTATACCTCTTGATTGTATTATGGAACTTAGAATGAAACCCTGAGACATCCAAACTATGGGATTTGGAGAATCCCAAAAATCCTTTTTTTTTACAAAAATCTAAATCCAGATGCAGAACCTCGACCGAGAATTTTGAATCATATGAAAATATAGGATTTGAGGAAATCCATAATTCCATTTTTCTCAAATTCTAGATATATATTTCCAGTTGGAACCAAAGACACATAGCTCTAACATGACGTGCCACCTAACATGACACCTCATGACTTGACCAGACGCCAGGATGACATGGAAACTAACCTAGAAATTTCATATAAAATGATGTAGAATGACATGTGGTTGATGACATGGAATGACATGTGGAGGATGACATCATCATTTCCTCTAAGCCTCTGATGAAACTTTGCTTTGGAACCTTGCTATATATAGGAATCTGGGGTTCATGATTTTGAAAAATGCAAATTACAAAAAGTTCTAGATTTTTTGATATGACATCACCCAAGACATGTGGCATGATATGAAACGTGACATGTGGACCAACTATTGCATGACACATTGAACCTATAGGCTCCAGGGCCTCTCCCTGTAGAACCTCTCCCAGAACCTTAACCCATATGGGATCTAGAATTTACCAAAATGTTAATTATCAAAAGGTTCAGATTTTCAGATTCTGAATATGATGTCATCATGATGCATGGTTCAATACTTATCAAGGAATTTTGTCCATTCATGGCACAACGTGTGGAATTTTCCACAAGGAACCTAAACTCAACGAGTCACCCTTGACATGGAACTACACTCTGGAACCTTGAATCATCTGGCATTTAGGGATCCAAGATTTTTCGGAAAGGCATTTTGAAAAGTTATATATTTACGGATATCCAGGATCCAGAATGTCAACCATTATGGATTCTAAATTCGATAAGGATGGATGACCAGGATCTGTTGAGCCATGATCCAATGGATGTTATTAAAGGATACCATCCCAAGGGCTGCATGTCTAGTTGTGGATCCACTCGAGTCTCATGCTAATACCAAACTGACACTTGCCTTCCACTGTGGCATCTTGACTGCCATTAGGCACGACATGTCACCACGAAATTACTCACATGTTCCCAGAATCTCTGCTTATATGCATTCAAATGGGTTGGAACTTGGAATGGAACCTTTCCCCATTCAAAATCCAGGTTCCGAGATTTTCCAAAATTTCGACTTATTATAAAATCCAGATGTCTGGATTTTCAGATCCAGAACATGACACGAAACCTCATTTCTTGACATGATCAATGATAAAGTTCTAATGAATCTCAGATCCAACAACTGATATTAACCTCCATTTCATGAATATGTGATGACAACGGGGTCCCTTCAACCTTCTCCAATGTAGTGCGGACACCTGTCTTCCACCAATAGGCTAGGCTAGCTAACACCTGGCACAACACATCATCAAAACATGCTCTCTCTTTCATCCACAAGCTTGTAAAGGGTCAAAACCCCATGATGGAACCTTGCTTACTATGACATCCAAGATTTTAACAAGGCCAGGTTAAATAAAAGGTATGGATTTATGTATCGCTAGATATCCAGAATGTAGCACATTCCGATATCCAGATATCCATAACCTCCTACTTGCACATAAGTTTAAACCATCTAGAATTTTGGTTTTTGGGTTTTCTCCTCCCAATTCCAACTAGGGACCCAATCCACCTCTTGCATAAAATCCATAAGGAATCCATCCTCCTTCCCTATTTCCCAAATGAACACCAACTTTCAAGAAAATCACCATTTCCATTCAAATATTAAACATTCCAACATTCAAGCTCAGGGAATTTAAACTCAAAGCGTAACCTCCCAGTGGCCTGAGATTAAGGAGTTGAGACTTAGGGGAGCTTAGTCCCATGTAGTTCACATAGAATGAGAGTATAGACTCTGCAATGTATGGGTTTGTAACAAACTTCCAATTAGAAGATAACCAATGAATAAAATTACTGGAAATTTTAGAAACATAGAGCACACAAACCTTTTATCCATTCAAGAATCCAGAGAGATAATAACCAATAAATAAATACAATGCATGCATAGAACACTAGATAAGTGCTCATTTCATGTCTCTAATATTTTCTCAGAAACCATATAATTTTATATGCATTGCAAATACACAACATGTCTTATAGAGAACAATAATTGCATAGTGAGAGACTTACATGTTTAGAAAAAAGGTTAACCAAACCAACTGACTGAGGGTGAATGCATTTCCACACAAACATAGGATTAGATGCACTAGATATATAAAATATGGCCACCCCTGTGCCAATCCATGATACCACCAAGGAACTACGTAGGATCTTAGAGCAATTTGGAAAAGTGAAGGCCACTCTCCTTCACACAACCACTGGTTGAAAACCCTACACCCACCATACCCAAAGACTCCATGAGTTTTATGAGATTCCCTCCCAACATAAAAATCGAAACCCTCTTAGATCAGGTTGGGTTTTGGTTTCTAAGACCAACCATATGAATTCTGTTGCTCTAAATTCTTATGCCTATCTTCTCCACACGTGGGTTCTCCCACAACTCTTAATTTTCTCTGCTCTTGCTTCCTCTAGTCCTTTTTCCATAGTCTTTCCTTCTCTATTTTTTTCTGTCTCATCCCCTCATGTGCCCATTATTTCCTCCTCAGAAGTTTCACGAGTTCCCCCCCCCATGCATGCAAATTTGTTGAATCTGCACATAATAGATCTAGATAGCAAATGACATACACAATTTGTAGAGAAAATATGAGAAAAGAGAAGCAAGAGAGAAAGAATGGAGGAATTCTCATTAACCAAATGAATGAATGATAATTTACGCATGATATAATCTGTATAAATCAACTAATGCAAACTGAATGAGAAGGCAATGTGCAATAGTGGTGGTCTAGAGTGATCTGGACACACACCAACAGTTACGGGAGTAAACTACCACCTAGTCTAGTCTCTCAAGCAGTTACGGGAGTGAACTGCCACCCAGTCTGAGTTAACTAGTCTCTTAGTATTCAATTAATTGACTAAAACATAGTGAAGTGAGGAGGATATCATGGAATCATGAGTAATGTGCTATTCTGGTGATGATCCCAAGGATAATGTGCATTAGTTGGTGATGATCCCAATGTTGCATGGTGATAATCCCAATGTGGCATATAGACTCCACTCAACTCTTCAAACTAAAGTGTGAACTGAAGAATATTCTCCTAGAGGAATATTCTCCCTAAACTATAGGAGATTGGATAATGACTAATGAACATAGGGAAAACCTTAGTAAAAAGAAATCCTAGGTGTGTGTGAAGTATCTCCAACACCCCCCCTAAACATCACAATGGTGAAAGTAAAGAATGGGTCTCGACAACGAGGCCATGTTAGGTTCCCAAATAAAAATATACACTGAAATAAATGAGAAAAGAGNAAAGTACAATGTATGTAAAAAGAAGATCTGACAATTGCTAGGAAACTGTGTCCTTCACTCCAAGACGACTGCGTAGAGAATGGAACTTCTATTCAGTGAAGGTCTCGGTGAAGATGTATGCAGTTTGTTCTACTGAAGGACATAACTGCAGGTTGATGATCCCCTCATGTACTAAGTCCCAGATTTAGTGCATGTGGATCTCGATGTGCTTCGTTTGCTACCTCTGAACTGGATCTTTGCAGAACTTTAGAGTGCTCTGGCTGTCACACCAGATGACGATCGACCGATGAAACTGAATTCCCAAATTAGTGAGAAAATGTTATAGCCACATAGCCTGAATGGTTATGTTAACTACCCCTCTATACTCTGCCTCAACTGAAGATAAAGTAATAGCAACCTGCTTCTTTCTCGACCAACAAATAGGCCTGGAACCAAGACTGAGTGAGTAACTAGATGTGAACTTACGATCAATGCTATTGCCAACCTAGTCAAAATCAATGAACCTGATGAGGTCTAATGTAAATTCTACTACATAGTGAATCCCAAAGGACATGGTTCCCTGTACGTATCGAAGGATACACTTTGCAACCTTCCAATGTAGCTCGAGCGACTCCTACATGAACTTGGAGACTGCTCCAACTACATAGGAGAGGTCTAGTCTGGAGTGTGTGAGATACAAAAGCCTCCCCACTAGATGTATGTACAATGTGTTATCATCATAACAATTTTCAGATCAGGATCCAAGTTTCAGATATTTAGTGAAAATCCACATCAATATGGAAGTGTGATAGTTTGGAGGATAAAGTCTTATATGGCGGAATGCGGACAAATATAGCGGAGTCGCTAAAGGAAGGATTCTGCGGATTGTCGATCTAAAAGTAGCCCGGATCAACGACTGAGAGACATATCGGGGAATGAAGCAGCGTGGAAGATAATTTTTGAAAGGCAGGCTGGGAAAAACTGCCATGGTTTCATTCGAGGATGCGTGGTGCCTCTAGAGGTACATCGGGGTGAAAAGAAGTTTAGCTAAGACCACTTTCTCCAATCCCTGATATTGAAAGTTTCTAGGGCACGCTGGACCGTAAATCTTAGAGCGATCCAAATCAATGGCTGAAACTCATATCGGTGATTGAAGTAGCACAAGGATTAATCGTTCGAAGGCGAGCCGAGGAAAATTACTATGGTTTTGTTCGGGGAAGAAGAATCCCTAATTGACAGGGACTCCGATGTTTTCGACACAGAGATAACAGTCTCGCTCGTTTCTGTGTCTAGATTGAATTTGTTAGATGATCTTGGGAGACAGATCCCTTTTCTCAGAATGGCTCAAGCCTCCATTACCCCTTATGCCGTAGAAGTAGTCTTCCCTTTCCCTGAGTTCATAAGCTGGTGTGTTGAGCAATATTCACAGAATTAAAGAGTTATTTTGAATAAAGTAGGGTCAGAGGTTTTATATGAAATAGATAGCCCGTCACTTCGACATACCCTCTGTGTATCAGAGTCTTCCTCCGTAGAGTCAGAGCCCTTTGACGAAGAAAATATGATCACAATTTACAGAGAATGCCCTTTAGAAGTAAAAACCCAGTTTCTGCAAACCATTTTTAAACCTGAACACCATTCAGAAAGTCTGTCGTTACCTATCAATGTGAGCGTAATGATCATTGAGGTCCAGTGGGCTTGTTCCCTACTTAGCCAAATTTTAGGGTTAGATAATGACAAATTCATAGTAGAAGTCATGTTAGGTTTCTTGTTAACCTTTTTTTTGTCAGAGTCTCGTCATTTGGTCTGTATTAGTTTTCAAAGATTCATCGATGATAATATTCATTGACAACTAGTCAATTTCAGTTCATTGAGACACTTCAGATACTACACGCACCTGCTGAGGATGTTCCTGGAATCGAACAAGATCGAATTCCCTGAAACTGATTTCATCTCAACTGAATGCAAAAGGATCACCATGCTTATTTTCATCAATAAGATCATGTCCAGGGTGCATAGTCTTATCTTCGGCTCAGACTTGCCAAGGGTTCTGGAGGAAATGAAAAGTTTTTTACAACCAAATCTAGAGAGAAGAGTAGGAGATTGGATGTTTTTCATACAATCTACTGTGATATGGGTCTATGGCTATCAATAAGGACCTTATCTTTTACCAGTCTTTTTGACTCCCAGAATTTTTTCCTTAGAGTTCATCAAACAAAGGATCATTTTAGAAACATAACACTTTTTGAAAGAACACAAGGCATCTAACTTAAAATTCCCTTTCATAGTAGGACCATTTCTGGTAAAAAACAAATTCTGTTTACCTCAGATCCAAGCCAAATTCAATGAATTCGGGTTTACACAATTACAGGGAAGGAAATATGACCCACATTAGATCATATCAAAGAGAAGGTTGATGAGAAAATTGGGCCCCTATGAGCACGAGCAGGTTGAAGGATTTGATAAACTGGCTAATTTGGAAACATGTACAGATATGGAGGTCACTTTGTAGCATGATCAGATAAAACCAATAGAGTCTGCCCCTCAGTAGATACAAACACATAAAGAATCTCCAATATTTATTGTTAAATCCACAAAGTTGAGTGTTTATAATAAGAGGAACATTTCAGAGGCCCTGGGTGCCGATAGCCAGCAAGATATTCCCAAGAAGATGAAAATTAAACCATCCTCTCAAGTGGTTGACTTGGAAGAAGAAGAACCTAAAGAGAAAATGAGCATGGAGATGGTGGAAGGTGCAACCAAGAACGAAGAAGTTGGTATAGGAAGCATGCCACAAAGTGAAAGAAGCACAAGGGTTTTCAGCAGGAAGAAACACATATTCAACAAGACACTTGGGGCAGTATATCAATCCAAAGAAGACTTGATGAACCAGTATGTTGTAAAAGGAAGTATGTCCAATAGTGAGATAAGAGACTTGTTTCCCGAAGTAGATAAGATCTCCCAACACAAGATGTCCCTATTCTCAGTCAGAGATGTGGAGAGAAAGACGTTTAATATAGAAATAATAGATGATGATAAAGTGTTTGAAATCAAGATGCACTATTTGAATATTGGTGCCCTGGACAAAGTAAAGTTCCACATGAATGCTAGTAACATGCTATACTCGGACTATTTAAGGTTGAGTCTGAAAGTTTCAAGATTGACAACACATGCAATCAAACTAGATGGGAAATTGAAACAGGAGAAAGCATCCAACAAAACCTGGTAGACACAGGTCAAAAGATTGGAGTCCGAAGGCCCTCAAGGAGTAAAGGATTCTTTAGATGAGAAGGACAAGATAATCCAAGGTCTGAAGAAGAAGATAAAGATGTCCCCTACTGAACATCCATAGGAAAGAGAGCTATCTTCTCTAGATAAAGAGAAGGAAACATTCAGAAAAGAACCACTAAATTACAAATCTAAAGTATTACAACTAGAGAAGGAGAAAGAGAATTGGTTACAAGGACAAGTAGCAACGTCAGATATGGCTGTCATTGTACCTGCTAATGCAGAAGCTAGATCGAGCACTGATGGATTGGTTCAAGCCATGTCCCAAGTGAGCTTACAAACAAGGGGAATCAAAATCCTTAAGGAAGCCTTGGAAAAGATGAAACACGAGATGAAAACAAAAGATGAAAATATGGCTCCACTCCAAAGAGAAAATCAAGATTTGCAAGAGAGAGTAAGCAAGCTGAGGACGAGGTTAAAAGGAAAAACACTATTGCAAGGATCTAAACATGTGATCTGGGATGCTATTGCTATAGAGGTTGCTAAGTTCAGAGTTTATCTGAATTTTATAAATGACAAAGAGAACGTAGCTACCATGACCCGAAGCAGGTGTACTATTGTTAATGAATCATTAGCCAAGAAACCTTTAGAATGGGCCCATAACACTATTGATTTGCTGAATTCTATGCCCATTGCTGATCTTCAGACTATTGGGGTAAAGGACATAACTACTTTGATCATCTGGGCCAGTAGAATCATCGCCAAGCACAACTTACTCAAATCGGTTCAGAACAAAGCTATGCAAATGAAGCACAATATACATGAGTTTAAAGACACGTTTGAACAATTGTTTGTCAAGGGCCTCCCACCATTTTTGGATGGAAAAGGTTCATTATACAATCAAGAAGACTACAATTCTCTCCTCATTCAGTGTAGGATGGACCATTCCAAATTTGAAGCTATGGAGGAAAGTCTGAAAGGCCCAAGTCTGGTAGAGTATTTGGCCATAGACTTTGAAATTTTGAATCAATTTAAAATAGTGAAGATTGGCCTGCCGATTATGTCCTACGCCACATGCATTGACCTAGAGATTTTGATTAAGGAGATGATGGACTACGAGATTCCTTCTGACTCACAATGGAAGGAAATCGTGCGGCTGGGCAAGACAAAATGCAGCTTTCCTGGGACTAGTAAGTGACCTCCAGGTGTCACCAAGCCAACAAGTTCGACAAAAGATCAGGACAAGCCAGATGTCATAAAGGAAGCTGAGCAGTTAGAGAAATCCATTCTTAGTTTTGAAACGTCTTTTGGGTAATCATTGTAAATCGGTTCATATATCGAGACTGCCGGTTGAAATTACTATTATTAGTTTTAGAAGCTGAAACGTTTCGGTTTCAGCCATTGTAATCGAATTATATAAATGTTGGGACATTTGATTGAATTAATGTTGGTAGAAGTGCAAGAGAACCCTTTTGGTTGTTTCGAACTCTATTGTAATTTTCTAAAGTTGAATTGAATATATATGTAGAAGATTTTGAAGTCTCTATGAAAAGATTCTAACGATGGTGATATGAGCTTTGTCTTCTTTCATCGTATGTATTTCTCATGATCTTTTATTCCATTTACACTTTATTTTGTTTAAATTGGATAGTTAAAGGCCCATAATTCATCTTGTGATGCTCTTAGCTTAAGCAGTTTAAATTGTGTGTATTTCTTCTTAACAAATTCAGAATTCATTTCAGTAATGCTATGATGTAGTTATTTGTTTTCTTTATCTTCCTACACTCTATTTAAATTCAAGAATAACTCAAACTCATCGCCTAGTTTAGCCTTTATCCTCTAGAGAGTTCTACTGGCTGGTCATTGTTTTCATTCAATTTCAGAATTTTGACTCCATATCCCTGAGTGTTCCTCCCCTTCCTTGCCAACAACTTTATTAAAACCCCCCCAAAACAAACCAAAATCGAGCCACCGATTCCCAAAGAAATATCAAGTGACACGAGAGAGACCTCTCTGCGTTGAGAAGGATAATGCTTCAGCTCTAAAGTAGGTTGAAACAGTTACCTCTATCGTTTGTCTATCAAGCAGATGAAATTTACAGAGTGCTAACAATATGGCGCCGTTGCCAGGGACGAAATCGAAAAATCTTCCCTTTAGTTTGATCCCTGAGGGTGACAGTGGATCGAATATGTTATTGGTTGAGATTATTTTTACCCTGGTGACTCTGTTACTCAGAGACTAGTTGCAGAACACCATGTGAGATAGAAATCCTGACTCCTAAGAAAATCCACACCAAGAGCAACGCAGACCCAGAAGCTGCAATCCTTGTGTCTGACCCGGAAAAGATCGTGCGCAAACGAAAAGAAAATCCAGTAACCCTAGTGTTGCGTCCATACCGATATCTGTCTTTACCCAAGGACATAGTGACTATCATTGAATACCTCGAGTTTGATGTAAAATTTTAGAAAATCCTATTCAGAACTAATTTTGATTCTTATTTAAGCGAGACCATCTTTGATGAAAAGAGATTCCAAGATTTGATTCTAGCCACATCTACCAGGCCTTTAGTGATCCCTGCTCAAAACCAACAACCACTTCGACCCCTCACAACAACTATGGCAGCCATATTTTCTCCCCTCATACTACCTTATCAATTACATGATTTGCCTCAAGATTACAACCTAAGGATCAAATTATATGATGTTGAAGGTAACATATCAGCTCAAAAGCATCTAGACTGGTTTAATGATTTCATAGACTTGGAAGAGGTGGATTTTGAAGATGTGAAGATAAGGTTGTTTACACAAAGTCTTGCAGGAGAAGTAAGGAAGTGGTTCAGAGCCCTTCCACCAGCTAGTATTACAAATTTCGAAGCTTTTGAGACAACTTTCATTGCAAAATGGGGGGATAAGAAAAATCCCCTTTAGTTGTTGACACAGTACAACAACATGAAGAGATCACCCGATGAAATAGTGCAGGATTTTTCATCCAAATTCATGAAGGTCTACCATACAATTCCTGTTGAGGTGAACCCACCCCCCTCGCCCCCCGTAGAGCTACTCAACTCATATATGCTGATTCTTTTGAAAGTGATTTTTTTATTATTATTAAGAGAACGAAGATCTACCACGTTGGATGATATGATGACCGATGCAATAGAGGTTGAAGTGAAACTAATGGCTTTAGGGAAGATGAAAGCTAATGTTTACAGGGACACAAACAAAGCTCAAGATAAAGCACAACCTTTAACATCACAAACATCAGAGGAAAGATTTGAAGCAATGATGAGAAACATGGAGCGGATGATGGAAATAATGGCTCTAGGAAATAGGACTAACCCCAGAGAACAGGCTAATGGCCCACCCAGAAATCTGAGAAGACTAGTTATCCCTTAGATTAGTCATAGAGAGCCAAGAAATCAAGGGAATCAGGCAACTCAAGTAGAATAGGCAAACCAGGGAAATTAGAAAAATCAGGGAAACCAGGCAAATCAGGGAAACCAAGGAAATCAGGGGGAGAAACAGATAAGGCCTCCTTTTCAAAATAATTATGTGAATGAGGATTATGATGGATATTTTGAAGACACCATGAACTGCTACAATGATAAAGAAACATAGTTATTTTTTACCAAAGAAGAGCACAACCAGTTCATGGATGCAAGTGAGAACTTTTTGCAAGATGAAGAAGAGAGGGTATCAGTAGAAATGGAAGATTATGACACTGGATTGCAAAATGATATCATGCAATTCCAAAGGCAATATAACCTTCGAAATCAAAAGGTACCTCCAAACCCTCCAAAGGGTAACCTTCCAAAGGGGAATCCCAACAAAGAAGCTCATAATAACATACCTCCTTCAAGTCATCCCAAAAGAGATTATGCTGCAAAATATTCAACTCCAAAGGATTCTACTGTGAAAGATTCAACTGCAAAGGATGTTGTTGAAAAGGGGAAGCAGAAGGAAGAACCTCAGAAGAAATTATTGACAAGAAAAGAAATGGTCTCCAAAGAGGTAGAGAAAACCTCATCCTCTTTCGATTTCGAAAGTGAGATGGCTAAAATAAAGATTTTAGTATCATTTAATGAATTGATCAAGAATAGTGAGTACATAAATCAGATCATTAAGATTCTTAAGATGGGACAAACCTCTGATACCCTAAACATAGAAGATGATCAACCAACCATCCTATTTGGGCCAAGAGTAGAAGAAAGCATCGAAAATGAATAAGTCCCTCCTTTTTATGTCATCTTTAAAACCCATGACATGATTCTTCACAATTCTACGTTGAATTCTGGAGCATCTCACAACCTGATGCCCAAAGTGGTCATGGATGAATTAGGTCTCGATGTCACAAGACCTTATAAGGACCTGTTCTCCTTCAATTCAAGAAAGGTGAAATGCCTTGGCATGATCAAAGACATGGTGGTTTCTTTAGCACAAATCCCATCTAACAATATGGTGATGGACGTAGTGGTCACTGATATCCCTCCAAAATTTGGTATGTTCTTGTCCAGGTCATGGGATGAAAAACTAAAAGGAACCCTCCAGATGGACATGTCATATGCTACTATTCCTGTCTTTGGTCAAGACAAAAGATTGTACGGAGAGGTTCGGCTTAAATATATGGTCATGAATAAATCACAACCTAGCAATCATCCTATCTATTCAATAGAAACTGAATTGGGGCCATCTATTTTCTTCAATGACCTGTGCTCTGAAGAAGAGGAAACAAATATCATCATAGCTGACAAAAATGAGCTTAACCAGTAGATGGAGGAACTTTCAGAGTAGCAAGGTGATACAGAGGATCAGATATGGAAAATTAATTTTGATGGAGATGCATGCAAAGAAGGAGCTTGAGCTAGTGTATGGATCTATCATCCCAACGGAGACTCAAAATTATGTTCTTACAAACTTGTCTTCAAATGCACCAATAATATGGACGAGTATGAAGCATTAATATTGGGGTTGAAATTTTTTGAAGAATTAGGTGCCAAAAGAATTGTTGTACTTGGAGACTCTAAGCTTATCATAAATCAGATCAAAGGCATTTACCAAGCAAAACATCCCAGAATGAGAGATTACATAAACCTGGTACTAGACCTCCTGGAGAAATTTTTAGAATGTAATCTTTTAGCAATTCCAAGAGAAAAAAATCAGGTTGCTGATGCCTTAGCTACTTCAGCAGAAGTATTCAAAGTCCCAATTTTCCCTGAAAAAAGATACAAGGTTGAAGTCAAGTACAGGCTAGCAGTACCGGACAATATGAAGCACTGGAAAATCTTCGAGAACGACAAACAGATAGAAAGCTTCCTAAAAATGGAGAACGAATTTGAGAATTTAAACATTGGTGATGAATACTGCGATGATGAGGTGGATTTAGCTATTTTCAAAAAGGAAGGATATTTTGATAATCAGATTGCTGGCAGAGATATTGTAAAGTTGAAAATCAACATCATTCCTAAAGGGCTAGTACCATTAGAGAAACTCTTTGATAATAATGACGTGGCCAGAAGCCCAAAGATTACAGTAAATGAAGGGGATGTGGAAGATTGCAATATCGAAACTCCAGAGGATCCAAAGATTGTTAAGCTGTCCAAGAAGCTCAGTCCTGAAGTCAAAGAGAGGTATGTAAAATTAATGAAAGAATTCCATGATGTCTTTTCTTCGAGCTATGATGAGATGAAATTTTATGATACTAATATAATCCAGCATGTTATCTCAATCAAAGAAGATCACAAGCCATTCAAACATAAATTAAGAAGAATAAACCCCCTGCTATTACCATTGATAGAGAAAGAAGTAAATACACAGTTTGAAGCAAAAATCATAGTGTCCTCGAGGTTTTCCAGATGGGTGGCCAACTTGGTTCCAGTTAGAAAAAAGAGTGGAGAAATTAGGCTGTGTGTAGACTTCAGGAATCTAAATAAGGTGTCTCTAAAGGACCATTATCCATTGCCTAAAATGGATCACATTTTATAGAAGGTAGTGGGCTCTCAAAGGATGTCAATGTTAGATGGTTTCTCTGGGTATAATCAGATTATGGTGCACCTTGATGACCAGGAAAAGAAGACATTTACCACACCATGGGGAACATTTATGTATGCCAATATCGTTTGGGCTTATGAATGCAGGGGCAACACTTCAAAGGGATATGGATATATATTTTTCTAATGAAAATGATATATTCATTGTTATCTACCTTAATGACATCACTGTGTATTCTGCCTCAGATGAAGAACATCTCAAACATCTCAGAAGGGCATTTCAAAAATGCAAAAAATTTGGGATCTCTCTGAATCCTAAAAAGTCAAATTTCGCCATGGAAGAAGGAAAGTTTTGACGCAGCACGCGCGCTCACAGGCACGCCTGCTCACAGGATCTTCTCTTTCACACGGCCTGAAGAACTCTTAAACAACTCTTCTATTTCCCTATCGGGAAATCTTCACCCACAGAACTCTTCGCGTGACCCTCCCTCTGCACTCAGAAGATCGGACTCCGCGACTTCGCGAGGTCAGTGGTCGAGCATTGTACCCTTGTGTCCCCGAGACCCGATGATAGTCCACGCTAACCTTCTCCTATCGGGGTTTCCTCTATCGCGATTTCGCTACTCACGATATCAAACAACTTGTATCCCCGACTCTCGATGCTCGATACGCCGAAACTCCGACGCATGCGCGGGTTGACTATTCAACGGTCCTTCACTTCATCGGCACTTCGGGGTTCGCAATATAGCGAATCCTGATGCGATTGTTTCGGGACTTTATCTTCCCTGAACTCCGAAACGGTGTGCCACCTGTCCTCTAGCCGACTTCTCCGTGGCCCCACACAATTCTCGTACCTGTCGGGATATCGCGTGATCCGGATTTATGTAGGAACACAATGAAATACAGAAATACACATAAACACAGAGATGCAACGGAAATAGGACTTCATTTCATTAATAACAAATGACTGAAATATGCTTATAGATAGAATGGAAATAAACTAGCTAGGGCGCTGGTAGCTTATCTCTGAGAAGAGATGTGGCCGCTACTCACATCCGTGAGAAGATGATTACAATGAGGCTCTGAAGGCCCTTTTTACAATAAATGGGAATTCCAAAAGTCCTAGACATCCAAAAACCTAACCCTGGGAGATGAAGCGCCAAAAGTCATGTGGGCCCCGTTTGGGTAAGTTGGTGCATCAACTTCCCAGGGTCGTAACTTTTGCATATGATCTCCGTTTTAGGCGTATGATAGCTCGTTGGAAAGATCTATCCGAGGCCTACAATAATCGAGACAAAATAGCATCATTAGTTTTTATTTTGTGACAAAAACATACCCAAAAAAACATCGTTTAGGGCCTCAAAATGGCCCCAGAAGTTCAGGACCCGAAAAAACTGCTAAAAATAGTAAGCTATGTGAAAACTGAAAAAATGAAAGAAGCAATGGTGGGGGTCCAAGTGGAATAGGTGGGTGGCCACCAATATCCACCTGGATCATTCCTTCCCCCTTAGGAAGCAATGGTCCCCATTGCGTTGAGTTCCTCCATGAGATGAGGAAACTTCTGCTGAACTTGGTCCCTGGTGAGCCATTTTCCTTGGTGAAGGAGTTGGCCTACTTTGACAACTCGATATAGCGGTATCCTTTGTTTTCGAGTGTGCTTGATCTGTGTATCCATGATCTGATCAGTTCTGGCTTGTTCCATGCAGTCTAGATTTAACTCTATTGGTGTGAGTTGTTCTGCCATGTCGGATGTGTCTAGTAGAGGTGGAAAGTAGGGCTGAAGGTGGTCCACATTGAACACTGGGTGCAGACCAAGGAATGGTGGAATGCTGAGCTTAAAGGAATTTTCCCCTACAGCCTTGGTGAGGGTGTACGACCCATATTGAAGCGGACGAAGCTTGCGGTGGGGTCCAGCGAGGCGCTCCTTTTGCAAATGCAACCACACTTTGTCGCCCACTTGGAAGTTGTGTGACACTCGATGTTGATCATGTCGTTGCTTGTACTTAGCATTGGCTCTATCCAAGATGTCATGAACCTGTTGGCGGATGTGTTGAATGTGCTCAATGAAGTTGTTTGCCTTATCCGTCTCAGATTGGACATGAGCTGAATCTTCCTGAGTAGCCACAAATGGCATGGCTATGTCAATGGGACATAGTGGCTGGAATCCCAAGCCCACTTGAAAGGGGTTGTGGCTAGTTGAGCTATGGAGAGCCCGGTTGTAGCTGTGTT
>ML782490.1:677975-693927 GCA_009831015.1 Picea engelmannii | reverse complement strand
AATTACTTGACATCAACCAATGACATCAATCAAACCAAACCATTTACATCAATGACATATGATCCAACAATCTCCCAAGTAATCAAACCATTGGCATCAATGACAAACCATTGGCATCAATGACAACATGATCCAACACTTACTGCATTGTTTTGCAGTAACCAAAGAGATGGTGGTAGGCGGTGCTATCTCTGGTATCCTGTACAGCTTTTTGCCCAAAGTGATAATAACAGCACGAAGCCTGGACTCATACACACCATGTTGCTTCCACAAGTAAAGTTGGCCTAATAATACATCAGAAACATCAAGAGGAGAAATGTCACATAATACCTCATCCGTGAAGGGCTTGATGCTGTAGGGAATGCGACATTGTCGACTGACGCAGAGGTCCCATCCTTGGTGCAACCACCCGATGGTGTATGGTTGTGGGTGTGCTGTGGTCGGCAAGCCCAACCGCTTCATGACCTCTACCGAGATGAGGTTCTTCTGGCTCCCGCTATCGACAATGAACTACAACAGGGAACCCTTTACCCACATCTTGAAATGGAAGAGATGCTCTGCCTCCTCTGGATCTTCTGGTTCCTCCTTATGGATCTTCGTGGTGGCAATGATGGCATTGGGCTCCGCATCAATAATCTACTTCCCCCTGTTATTCCCCTTGTCAGGTTCTGATTTAGAGTCAGAGCATGCATCTGATTCAGAAGCCTTCAACTCGGCTACCAGTGACTGCTTGGCCCGACACTCACTTGTGTTGTGAGTGGAGCTCTTATGGAACTCACACCACTTCCCCGTGTCCTTTTTTGGCTTTGTGGTGTTGTTCTTTACTTGTGGATTTGGCGGGTTGTCCTGGGCTGCCCTGCCTTGGCTTGGTCCTTTGTTTTGAGATTTGGGAGTACCTTTCCCGTGCTTCTGATTTGCAGACCCAAAGTCTCGCTTCTTCTGTTTGAACTTCTGCTCAATCTTGGCAGCATATCGGTATGCCACACCAAGTGAGGAGATGTCAAGGAAATCCATTTCCTCCTAAATGTATCTGTGCAGACAACTGCGGTACTTTAACACCAAAATTTTCTCTGAATCTTTGATACCCAACATTGTGCATAGGGTATGAAACAAATTCGTCATCTCATGCACATCTTGGTCCCTTTGCTTCCGCAACGTAGTCCATTGTATGTATTTGTCCTCATAGCTCCCCACGGGATAATATTGTTCCTTGATGGCATCTCGGAAAGAATTCCAAGTGGGTGAGGCTGAGAACAAAGAGGGTTCTCCCTCACCCTCTTGCTCTGAGTAGGTTTCCCACTAGTCCTTGACATGGGGGGCGGCTTTGAGGAGTGCGAAAATAATCTTTTCTCGGTCGGAAAAGTCATGAACCGAGAAATATCCTTCTAATAGATTCAACCATCTATCTACGTCGTCTGCATCTATTTGGCCGTCAAATATGGGAATGTCAAAGTTTACTTGTACCTTAAAAGGAGTGGCACCTCCAGAGTGGCTTCTAGATGTCAATGCACCGCCAGTCAGAATCCGTTGAAGAATCTGGGAAAAGTTGTCCATCATTGCGTTCCTTTGTTTCTCGAGGGCCTCCTCGAGCAACATTTTGATAGGATCTCCTGCTCCCTCATATTTCTTTTCTTCCCCCATGGGCGATCATCGGGGTTTGCAAGGCTGATCTTGCAAAGGTTCAACCAGATCGAGCCCCAACTCCTTATACCCTGATCTCGTTGGGGACATGCAAAGAAGGATCGAGAATGAGCAGACCGCTTTGATACCACTGATCCAGATTTATGTAGGAACATAATGAAATACATAAATACACATAAACACAGAGATGTAGCGGAAATAGGACTTCATTTCATTAATAACAAATGACTGAAATATGCTTACAGACATAATGGAAATAAACTAGCTAGGGCGCTGGTAGCTTATCTCTGAGAAGAGATGTGGCCTCTACTCGCATCCGTGAGAAGATGATTACAATGAGGCTCTGAAGGCCCTTTTTACAATAAACAGGAATGCCAAAAGTCCTAGACATCCAAAAACCTAACCCTAGGAGATGAAGCGCCAAAAGTCATGTGGGCCCTGTTTGGGTAAGTTGGTGCATCAACTTCCTGGGGTAGTAACTTTTGCATACGATCTCTGTTTTAGGCATATGATAGCTCGTTGGAAAGATATATCCGAGGCCTACAATACTTGAGACAAAATAGCATCGTTAGATGGTATTTTGTGACATCAACATACCCAAAAAAACATCGTTTAGGGCCTCAAAATGGCCCCAGAAGTTCAGGACCCGAAAAAACTGCTAAAAATAGTAAGTTGTGCGAAAACTGAAAAACTGAAAGAAGCAATGGTGGGGGTCCAAGTGGAATAGGTGGGTGGCCACCAATATCCACCTGGATCATCACGTTTCATGATTTCACAATTCCTGCTGCTATGTTCACGGGTCTTCAACCCACGAAACTCTGATGCACGATCCCACGTGTAAATCTGGCGGTCCTTGCGGCTCGGATCGACGGTCCTACCCCTCCTAAACTTCGAACTTCTTGAGAATACGTCGCGTATCTCTCCTACTTCTTTGTGAGATCTAACGTCTCATGGGATGTCACAAATCCTCCTCTGAGAATACCGACCATCCGTTTTCTTCCTTGACACTTTCTGCAAATGAACTAAGTGTTTCTCCGCGAATTTGTCCACTTGCGTGCAAAACTTGCGACGCTTCTTACATACTTCCAGTTGCAGCTTCCCTGCGCTTTCCTTCAATGGATTTGAAGGCCATACCCTTCCTAATATTTTCCATGACTTCCAAGTCCTTCAGGAAAACTCTTGCACGCACTCCTTGCGGAAAACCTTCAACCACATCTAAGTGTTGAAGTCCCTCGACTCTACGCACACCTGCAGCAACAGTCGTTAACTCCTTCTCTCAGGTTCGCAACCCTGAGACCTTTTACCCAGCCTGCACACTCCTTGCATGAATCTTGTGCCCAGCTACACCTTTGGGATGAATGAGAACAAAATATATCTCTATCTAAACCCTCTGTCAACGCACTCCTTGCGGACACTTCAACTGCACTCCTTGCAGGAATTCTCTGGCTCAAATAGAGAAACAATTGAAACTCATTCCTTCTTCCTTTCAGATTCCAAACTCAACATGAAATCACATACACAACATATAAAGAAAATGTATAACAGAAAGCAAACATTCATGAGCATATCATTCAACATCAATACACAGAGAACAGACACAAAACCATGAATTTGAATCAGCTCTTTCTATTAATCCAAATATCTGTACATGGGTGTTTTTACACATCTCTCTGCATGCTCTTCTTTGCTCTTCCTGCTCAATTATGTTACAATACAAAAATGAGGGTGTCTATATCTCGTTTCCCTCTTGCGCCCTAAAACTGTCTAATCTAGAATTAAATTCTATCTACTTTACATTAACTATCTTAAATGCCTCCTACCTACTAAGGACGAGAGCAATCCACTCAAGGTCCATTTACAATATACAAGTGCGCCTCATCTTAATGACTACATTTAAGATTGCACAACAACTTCAAGGTGATTTCAAAATTTGTGTTGGTGCTTGTCCAACTGTCCATTACTTCTGCGTTGGCTCGCTTGATGTGTTGGCAATGCTCCTGCATCAAGTTTCTGGGTCACATCATTTCAAAATAAGGGATAAAGGTATACCCCAACAAAGTTGAATGGATCTTGAAAATTGGCATACTCAGAAGCAAAAAGGAGGTACAATCTTTCCTGAGCAAAGTGAACTTCCTAAGGAGATTCATCCCTAATTTGGATGAAATCATAAAACATATTACCAATATGCTAAAGAAGGTAAATGAAATCAAGTGGATCCCCAAGGCTAGAAAATATTTTGAAGACATCAAAGTAGCATTGATAAAGACTCCTATACTGGATAGTCCCAATTTTGAGAAAGACTTCATACTATTCTCCTTTACCTCAGAACACACAATTGCAAGTGTGCTACTCCAGAAAGATGACCAGGGTTTTTAGAAGCCCATAGCATACTACAGTAAGACATTAAGAGATTCCCCTTTGAAATATGACATAATGGAGAAGCAAGTGTATGATTTAGTCAATGCATTGAACGAATTCAGGTTTTACATCCTACATTCACATACCATTGCTTATGTTCCCAGTAGCTCAGTGAAAGACATCTTGACACAACCCGATCCTAAAGGGAAGAGGGGAAAATGGAATGCAGTGCTATTAGAATATGATCTTGAAATCAAGCCCACGAAGTTGATCAAAGGGAAATGACTGGCAAGGTTGATGACATAGATGAATTGTGAACTTTCAGGGATAAATTTCACAACAGGCCTGCCATAAGTTACAGAAGAAGAAAGGGCGACTCCACCAATATCCCATAAATTTCTTGACTCCACATGGTATGCTAATATCATCTTTGTGCTGAAGAATTTGCGGGCTCCTCGTGAATTTAGTAAGACAAAGGCCAGATTATTGAAATTGAAAGAAACAAAATTTTGTATAGTAAATGAATTACTATATTGGAAAGATCCATGGGGGATTTTATTGAGCTGTTTAACAGAGGAAGAAGCAGAGCAAAACATCAGAGAATTCCATAAAGGTGACTATGGAGGTCATCATTATTGGAAGACAATCGTGCATAAAATTCTAAGGGATGGATTTTATTGGCCTAACATATTTCCCAATGTTTATAAAGAAGTTTCAAAGTGCCATGAATGCCAAATTTTTGATGGGAAAGGAAAATTGGAGGCTCTACCTTTGAAACCCATTTCAGTGGAAGCTCCTTTTAGACAGCGGGGCCTTGATTTCATAGGGGATATCCATCCACAATCCTCTGCCCAACACAAATGGATCCTAACAACGAACGATTATTTCACTAAGTAGATTGAGGCAGTCCCCACTAGACAGGCTATAGATGATGTCATCATTCGATTCTTAGAAGATAATATTTTGTCCAGATTTGAATGCCCGATCAAAATTATAACATACAATGCAGTAGCTTTCAAGTCTAAGAAATTGGAGAAATTCTGTAGTGATTACAACATCACCCTTGGTCATTCCACGTCATAGTACCCTCAAGGGAATGGGTTGGCTAAGTCTTCGAATAAATCCTGGTCAAAATCATAAAAAAAATGTTGTAAGAGAATAAAAAGGCATGGCACAAAAAGCTCATCCACACACTATGGGATGACAAAATATCCCCAAAGAGATCCATTTCCATATCCCCTTTCTAAATCGTCTATGGAACTGAAGCAATTATTCCTACTGTATTAGGATTGCCAGTAATGAAGTTGTTACAGGAGCAAGAAGCGGAAACAAACGCTGGTAGGAGAAGAGATGTTGAGCTCATCAACGTACAACAAACCATAGAAAAGGCCTTTCATAATGCCCAACTACAACAAGACAAGTTCAAAGAGGCTTTCAACAGACATACCAAGGTGGATGACTTCGAACCAGAAGTCTGGGTACTAAAATGGGATGCCAGAAACAAAGATAAGGGAAAACATGGGAAATTTGATAACCTATGGCTGGGTCTGTTCAAAATCGCAGCTTACCATGGGAGCAATGCTTATTTGTTACATGAAAGTAATGGAGAACTAGCTGGAGGAGGGCCTGTGAATGGCAGGTTGCTCAAGCTTTACATTGTTTGAAAAATCATCACCCCGCCATTCATTGTAGATAGTCATTTTGCATTTTTCTTTACACATGAAAAGTTTTTATAAAAGCAGCATAGTTGAAGCTCAAGGTGAAGGCCCTGAGCTATGCTGGATAGATTTTAAGTTTTTTCCAATAAATATCAGTGGATTCAGATTGCTCTAATAGACCACAACCCAATGTGTAGGCACTTGGTCTTTAGTTCTTTGCTACCTCGCAGGGAGAATAGCATCCCCAGTTGGAGCCTATGTTATCATCATAACAATTTTCAGATTAGGATCAGAGTTTCAGATATTTATCGAAAATCCACATTCCTATGGAAGTGCGAAAGGAAGGATTCTACGGATCATCGATATGAAAGTAGCCAAGATCAATGGTTGAGAGACATATCAGGGAATGAAGCAGAGCGGAAGATAATTTCTCAAAGGCGGGCCGGGAAAAACTTCCATGGTTTCATTCGAGGATGCGTGGCGCCTCTAGAGGTACATCGGGGTGAAAGTAGTTTACCTAATACCACTTTCTCCAATCCATGATATTGAAAGTTGCTGGGGCATGGTGGACCGTAGATCTTAGAGAGATCCAGATCAACGGATGAAACTCATATTGGCGATTGAAGTAGTGCAATGATTAATCATTCAAAGGTGGGCCAGGGAAAAATACAATGGTTTTGTTCATGGATGCATGGAACCTCTAGAGGTACATCGGGGAGAAAAGCGGTCTACCTAAATTTTTTTTCTCCAATCCTCGATGTCGGTAGGCACATATAAAAGGAGGATCCCCGACATTATTTTATGATACTTTGAAGCATTCAAACGTTCAAAATTTGGCACAAACCATCCCTTCGAAACTCAAGCTCAAAGTTGGATCAGATTCGTTTTTCTTCGCCGATCAACATGTATTTTTTACAATGGCCACTAATCTTGTTATTTTATCCATGAATGAACAAGACATCACCTATAGATAAGAATCCCTAATTGACAGGGACTCCGATGTTTTCAACACAGAGATAAAAGTCTCACCCGTTTCTATGTCCAGATCAAATTTGTTAGACGATGTTGGGAAAAAGATTCCTTTTCTCAGAACGACTCAAGCCTCCATTACCCCTTATTTCATAGAAGTAGTCTTTCCTTTCCCTGAGTTCATAAGCTGGTGTGCCAAGCAATATTCACAGGAAGAAAGAGTTATTTTGAATAAAGCAGGGTCAGAGGTTTTATGTGAAATAGATAGCCCGTTACTTCGACATACCCTCAGTGTATCAGAGTCTTCCTCCGTAGCGTCAGAGCCCTTCAACGAAGAAAAGATGATCACACTTTACATAGAATTCCATTCAGAAGTAAAAACCCAGTTTATGCAAACCATTGTCAAACCTGAACACCATTCAGAAATTCTGTCATTACCTATCAATGTGAGTGTAATGATCATTGAGGTCTAGTGGGCTTGTTCCCTACTTAGCCAAAATTTAGGGTTAGATAACGAACAATTCGTAGTATAAGTCATGTTAGGTTTCCTGTTAACATTTTTTGTGTTAGAGTCTTGTCAGTCGTTCTGTATTAGTTTTGACAGATTCATCGCTGATAATATGCATCGACAACTAGTCAACTTCAGTTCATTGAGACACTTCAGAAACTACACGCACCTACTGAGGATGTTCCTGGAATCGAACAAGATCAAATTCCATGAAAATTATTTCATCTCAACTGAATGCAAAAGGATCACCATGCTTATTTTCATCAATAAGATCATTTCCAAGGTGTACATTCTTATCTTCGGCTTAGACTTGCCAAGGGTTCTGGAAGAAATGAAAAGTTTTTTACAACCAAATCCAGAGAGCATAGTAGGAGATTGGATGTTGTTCATACAATCTACTGTGATATGGGTGTATGGGTATCAAGAAGGACCTTATCTTTTACCAGTCTTTTTGACTCCCATAATTTTCTCCTTTGAGTTCATCAGATAAAGAATCATTTTAGAAACATATCACTTTCTAAAAGAACACACGTCATCTAACTTAAAATTCCCTTTCATAGTAGGACCCTTTATGGTAAAAAACAAATCTTGTTTAGCTCAGATCCAAGCCAAATTCAATGAATTCAGGTTTACATAATTACAGGGAAGGAAATATGATGCACATTAGATCATATCAAAGAGAAGGTTGATGAGAAAATTGGGTCCCTATGAGCATGAACAGGTTGAAGGATTTGACAAACTGGCTAATCTAGAAACATGTACAGATATGGAGGTCACTTTGCAGCATGATCGGATAAAACCAACAGAGTCTGCCCCTCAACAAATACATACATAGAAATATTCTCCAAGATTGATTGTTAAATCCCCAAAGTTGAGTGTTTATAATAAGAGGAACATTTCATAGGCCCTGGGTGCCGATAGCCAACAAGATATTCCCAAGAAGATGAAAATTACATCACCCTCTCAAGTGGTTGACCTGTAAGAAGAAGAACCTAAAGAGAAAATGAGCATGGAGATGGTGGAAGGTGCAACCAAGAATGAAGAAGTTGGTACAAGAAGCATGCCACAAAGTGAAATCAGCACAAGGGATTTCAGCAACAAGAAACACATATTCAACAAGACACCTGGGGCAGTATATCAATCCAAGGAAGACTTGATGAACTGATCCAGATTTATGTAGGAACAAAATGAAATACAGAAATACACATAAACACATAGATGCAGTAGAAATAAGACTTCATTTCATTAATAACAAATGACTGAAAAATGCTACAGACAGAATGGAAATAAACTAGCTAGGGCGATGGTAGCTTATCTCTGAGAAGATATGTGGTGGCTACTGTCCTCTGAAATCCATGTTACAATGAGGCTCAAAGGCCTATATATTATTGAGAAACAATGGAAAACCCTAAACATCCGAAAACCTAACCCTAGGAGATGAAACACCAGAATATGGGCCCCATTGGGGTAAATTGGTACATCAATTTCCCGGGGTCGTAACTTTGGCATACTATCTCTGTTTGACACACATGATACATCGTTAGAAATATCTATCCGAGGACTACACTGCAGAAAACGAATATTGAGTCTGGAATGAACTCATATTCGCCAAATCATTCATGCCCAAAAAACATTGTTTAGGGCCTCAAAATAGCTTCGGAAGTTCAGGACCCGAAGAACTGCTAAAAATAGTAAATTGTGCTACAATTAAGCAAACTGAAAGAAACAATGGTGTGGTTCCAAGTGGAATAGGTGGGTGGCCACCAATATCCACCTGGATCATGAACTAATATGTTGTAAAAGGAAGTATGGCCAACAATGAGATAAGAGACCTGTTTCCTGAAGTAGAGAAGATCTCCCAGCACAAGACATCCCTATTCGCAGTCAGAAATGTGGAGAGAAAGACGTTTAATATAGCAATAACAGATGATGATAAAGTGTCCAAAATCAAGATGCACTATGAGAATATTGGTGCCCCAAACAAACTAAAGTTCCACAAGAATGCTAGTAACATGATATACTCAGACTATCTAAGCTTAAGTTTGAAAGTTTCAAGATTAACAACACATGAACTCAAACTAGATGGGAAATTGAAACAAGAGAAAGCATCCAGCAAAGCCCGACAGACACAGGTAAAAATATTGGAGTCCGAAGGCCCTCAAGGAGTAAAGGCTTCTTTAGATGAGAAGGACAAGATAATCCAAGGTCTGAAGAAGAAGATAAATATGTCCCCTACTGAACATCCACATGCAACAGAGCTGGATGCTCTAGAGAAAGAGAAGGAAACATTCAGACAAGAATCACTAAATTATAAATCTTAAGTATTACAACTGGAGAAGGAGAAAGAGAATTGGTTACAAGGACAAGTAGCAATGCCATATATGGCTGTCATTGTACCTGCTAATGCAGAAGTTGGATCGAACACTGATGGATTGGTTCAAGCCATGTCCCAAGTGAGATTACAAACAGGGGAAATCAAAAGCCTTAAGGAAGCCTTGGAAAAGATGAAGCAAGAGATGAAAACAAAAGATGAAAAGATGGCTCCACTTCAAAGGGAAAATCAAGATTTGCAAGAGAGAGTAAGCAAGATGAGGATGAGGTTAAAAGGTAAAACACTATTGCAAGGAGATAAACATGTGATATGGGATGATATTACTGCAGAGGATGCTAAGGTTAGAGTTTATCTAAATTTTATAAATGACAAAGACAACGTGGCTACCACAGCCCGAAGCAGGTGTACTGTTGTTAATGAAAAATTAGCCAAGAAACCTTAAGAATGGGCCTAGAATGCTATTGATTTACTGAATTGTGTGCCCACTACTACTCTTCACACTATTGAGGTAAAGGAAATAACTGCTTTGATCATCTGGGCTAGGAGAATCATCGCCAAGCACAACTTGCTCAAATCGGTTCAGAACAAAGCTATGCAAATGGAGCACAATATACAAGAGTTTAAAGACACGTTTGAAAAATTGTTTGTCAAGGGCCTCCCATCATTTTGGGATGACAAAGGTTCATTATACAATCAAGAAGACTACAATTCTCTCCTCATTCAGTGTAGGATGGGCCATTGCAAATTTGACGCTATGGAGGAAAGTCTGAAAAGCCCAAGTCTAGTAGAGTATTTGGCCATAGAATTTGAAATTTTGAATCAATTTAAAACAGTGAAGATTGGACTGCTGATTATGTCCTATGGCATGTGCATTGATATATAGATTTTGATTAAGGAGATGATGGACTACGAGATTCCTTCTGACTCACAATGGAAGGAAATCATGCGGCTGGCAAAGATGAAATACAGCTTTCCCAGGACCAGTAAGTGACCTCCAGGTGTCGCCAAGCTAGAGAGTTCGATAGAAGATCAGGACAAGCCATATGGTATAAAGGAATCTCAACAGTACAAGAAATCCGTTCTTAGTTTTGAAACGTATTTTAAGTAGTCATTGTAAATCAGTTCATATACCGAGACTGTCAGTTGAAATTACTATTATTAGTTTTAGAAGATGAAACGTTTTGGTTTCATCCATTGTAATCAAATTTTATAAATGATGGGACATTTGATTGAATCAATGTTGGCAGAAGTGCAATACCACCCTTTTGGTTGTTTCGAACTCTATTGTAATTTTCTGAAGCTGAATTGATTATATATGCAGAAACTTTTGAAGTCTCTATGAAAATATTCTAACGGTGGTGATATGGGATTTGTCTTCTTTCATCGTATGTATTTCCTGTGATCTGTTATTCCATTTACACTTTCTTTTGTTTAAATCGGATAGTTAAAGGCCCAAAATTCATCTTGTGATGCTCTCAGCTTAAGAAATTTAAACTGTGTGTATTTCTTCTTAACAAATTCAGAATTCATTTCAATAATGCTATGATGCAGTTATTTTTTTTCTTTATCTTCCTACACTCTATTTAAATTCAAGAATAACTCAAACTCATCACCTAGTTTAGACTTTATCCTCTGGAGAGTTCTATTGGCTAGTCATTGTTTTCATTCACTTTCAGAATTTTGACTCCATAGCCTTGAGTGTTCCTCCCCTTCATTGCCAACAACTTTATTAAAACCCCCCCAAAACAAACCAAAATCTAGCCACCGATTCTCAAAGAAATATCAAGTGACACGGGAGAGCCCTCTCTGAGTTGAGCAGGCTTGTGCTTCAAATCTAAAGTAGGTTGAAACAATTACCTCTGTCATTTGTCTATCATCTAGACAAAATTTACAGAGTGCTAACACATTGTGTTGTTAACTAGTGGAGTGGCCCTACCATCCTCAAGTCTGACTCCTGATACGAAATGAGTCAGTGCATACTTGCAGTCTATCATGTGAAATATCTCAAGGAGATCTCGTGCATACTTGGCCTAAGACTATTTTATTCCTAATGCATCTTGACTGATCTCAAGTCCAAGGAAGAAATGTAGCAGAACCATTTCCATCATCAAGAACCTATCATGCATAATCCTCTTGATTACAACAATCGCTGAAGTCGAGCAACCGATGATCAACAAATCATCAACATACAAAACTAGGAGTAGAAGTGAATCAACCATCCCGAGCATGTAAAAATTTGGGTCTAAATTATAACATACAAAGTTCAGTGATAACAGGTAGGAGTCCATCTTGGCATACCATGCCCTCGGGGCCTGCTTGAGGCCATAAAGAGACTTCTTCAGTCGAAAGACCAAAGATGAATCCTGCATAAATCCCTGGGGCTTCTCCATATATATCTCCTCAGAGAGATCTCCGTGAAGAAATGCATTCTTCACGTCCATTTGATGGACTTCCCATCCCTTGGCTTCCGTAATGGAAAGTACCAAATATATGGAATCCATCTTCTCTACTGGAGAAAAGGTCTCATCATAGTCAATGCCATGCACCTGATGAAATCCTTTAGCAACTATCCTAGATTTGTATCTATTAACATGTCCATCCGTTGCACTCTTGGTCCTATAGACCCATTGATGGGTGTTCTATATGCACTAAGAAACACTTAAAAAACCCTCAATTAAATTGTTAACTTGCGGTAAGTAAACTTAGAGTTGTAGCACTATATGTGCCAAGGAAGAAAGGATAGAGATAGTATAGTCTAACTAAGGAAACATGATATTGAAGCGATAATCTACTCAAGCAAAGACTACTAATGATCAAACCCTACTAAGAAACTTAAACTATGTACCCTAAGTAATTTTTGAACAAAGGATCGATGGGTAGTCCTAAGAAAGAAAATGAAAACCCTACTTAAATCAAACTAACTTAATCATGACAATAAGCAAAAGAAAACTATCTACCTAATAAGCAATAACAACAACAAACTACTTTAATTAACCTATTCAAATTCAATAAGCAACTATCCAATGAAAGCAAATAAATAGACAAGCAACTACCCTATCAAAGCAAAATAAACAAGAAAAAAACTACCCTATTAAAGCAAGTAAACAAGCAAGAAAACAACTAACTAACCTATGATAACTTCTATAGAAAGTAAACTAATTAAGATTACTCAATAAGCAACTAATTAAGCTAAGAAGCAAGTGAACTCTATTCTTAAATTAAACTTCACAACTACTTCTAATTTACGAAAGGAAATCTTAATCTACGCAATTGAAAGCATTATGACAATAAAATTAATTAGCAACTACTCTTTAATCTATGATAAACAAACTATTGTTTAATCTACTAAAGCAAGAAACTATTCTCTAATCCTACAAAATCAAAGAAACTCAAATATAATGTTGATGGTTATGTCTCTGGTGTCTTATAATATCATGATGAAACTTAATAATGAACGATAATTCAAGAGGAATAAACTCGATATTGACTTCGATAGCAAAGTGAAAAGTGTGAATTAGACAATCCACTGAGAACTTAGCCATTATAGAAGCAACATCAACTATCCTTCATATCCATGTGATTATTCAATCACACATTAATCATCAACAATATAAAAACACTATTCTAGTAAATTCAATTGCATTCTATATTAATTAAGAAAATTCATACTAAGATTCAAAACTAAAAACTAAATTCAATAATCAACTTTGAATTGAAATTGCAACCTAAATCTAGAAAAGAAAATTGCATGAAAATAAACTGAACTAATTTTATTCTAACAATTCAAATTGCAAAAGGGGAAATACTCATAAAACAAAAATTAAATACTATTTCAACATATGAAAATAAGCAAACTAACTAACAATTAAATGAGAAAAACTAAACATCAATTAGATAAGCAAACTAACAACTATCCATCCACCGAAACTTGCCAAAGAAACCATGAACTAGAAACTTTGTTCTAACTTTATTTTTAAACTCTATTTCAGCATAAAGAAAATCTAATCTATCATCTAATTACACACAGGGTTATTATCTAAGCTTGCAAACTTATCTCCTATTAACTAACAGATCATTGCATATTAACAATAGCCTCCATAATAACCTACAAAACTGAACTAAACTAATTAAATTATAAACAACAAGTTATACAATAAATAAACACAATAAAAACTCATGTACAGGAAATAAACAAAATGACGATTACACTACTCAAATTCACAAGCAAACTAACTAAATATTCACCCAGACTGCTGGTGGCCCCCCCAACAAGTCTTGGCTAGTATTCAAAGATGAACCACGAGTTCAATAACATGAATTCAACATTAAAATAAAAAATTCAAACTTTACACAGTTTTAGCAAAATGTATATGAAAATGGAAAACCAGAGCTGAATTGTATTTTTCTCTCTAACACTATCTGTCTGGCCACTGAGGTGGTATTTATAAGTCTCCAAGATGAGAGTTCGACCACTGGAAGGGTCGACCTTCTCTAAAAACAACAAATCACATTTAATATTCCTTAACTGTCGGCGACTTCTAGAAATAAGGCGACCAATAAACGCCCAACTAACTGTTACACATCAAAATTACTCACTAAGATAATGGCCTAGTGTTGTTATTACCAAATCTCGTAAGTGTCACATTTCACCCAAAAGTGTCAAAAATATCATATTGTTGTCAAGAACACTTGAAAGACACCTCAAAGCCTAGTTTTAAAGAGGAGAAATCATTTGACAAAAAGTACAAGTATTTTTCCACTGAAAAACTACTAAAAAGTAAATTTTTGGAAGGGAGCGCTGGTGCTCTGTACCCTCTTTTGGGGGAGCGTTGGAACGCTCTGTACCCCATTCAGAGGGAGCGCTACCCCTTTTTTGAGTAAATTTTGTTCTGTTGAGGGAAATCAGGGAAGAATCCCCTCAATCTCTAAAAGTGGTTGGATGCGAATCTAAGGTCAAGCCTCGATCTTAGGGAAGATCGTCAACTGAGGGAGAAGAATCCTCAACTTATCCCAAAGATATGTCAAGTGGTTAGGCCTCTCCAAGCCTATATAAGGAGGCCTTCTCATGGTGAAAGAGAGAGACATTGTAAAGCATCTAACTTATGATCTCATAAGGGAGATATCATTGAAGCATCAACTTTCTGTGTGTGGATTATTTGAGAAAGGGTATGGACAAAGGGAGCTTGGTAAAGATGTTTCTCTAAATCCATGGCTGTAATTAACACTTTGTTCTCATCAATATAAATTCATGCTTGGCCTGTTTCCTTTAAATTTTGTGTTTATGAACTTGTCTCTTTCATAGATTCATTATAAAGATAATCATAATAGAGTAGGAAGTATTGTTGTTGTTTCTCATCATACCATAGGACCTTCAACTGAATTTGGAGATCAAGATCAACCCAGAGCGAGCAAGGAAAAATGTCGGTAAAGAGGTATTTACCATTCTTCCCTCTTCTTCTTTGATAGTTTAGCTTTATGATAAAGGAATGTCAGTGTCCATAATAGAACTTTCTGTCTTGGAGTTAGGGGTCTAACATCCAAGAGGAAATCCACTTGTCCGTAGGGGGATTCTCCTGTAACAAAAATTGGCGACTCCATTGGGGATTATTTATCTCCAGAACCAACGTTTTCAGCTCGATATCTCTTGGGAAGAACGTCATCGTATTCACCACCATTCTCTTCATTACCTTATTATCGGTGACACTTTATACCGCCATGGCATTGACACTATCCTGCGATGATGTCTAACTCATGAAGAGGCTGAACGCATGCTTAATGACTGTCACCTTGGAGCCTGGGGTGGTCATATTTCTGGGATGGCTACAACTCATAAAATATTACGTGCCGACTGCTTTTGGCCCTCTATTTTCAAAGATTGTATTGAGGCAGTCAAGAAATGCCCACCTTGCCAAGTTTTTCAAAAAAAGGAACACACCCACCCTTGTTCGACAACACATGTATTCCAACAGAGGACGAACACCTTCAGTAACCACTCACACAACCAGATCAAAGATCAACACACCAATGTTTTCACGTGGTAAAACCCCTATGGGGAAACATCCACGACCCCAACCAACACGACCACTTGGAGCAGTTTATTAATACAAAGAAAAAGATTATAAAGAGATTTTACAAGAGAGTTTCTCACAATCAATCATCGACAAATGACCCTCCATGCTCTTTAAATAGAGATCATGGACCAATCGGGTGTTAAGCCACGAATCAATGGCCATTAAGATTGAGGAGAGTATGAACTGTCATATCACTCTATGTCGGGAACATATCGTGACCGTCGGATTTCCTAACTACAAATGCATACTAAGAATACTAAAGAAACACACTTTTACCTAATGACATATTAGACCAAGTAGATCTTAACTAACTCCTAAGTGTCTAAATATCCCAACATCCCCCCTTAAGAACAACTTGGGATAGGATTGAAGGATTTACAATAATGACACAATAGGAGAAGGAAGGAGGCATTAG
>ML782490.1:662694-676703 GCA_009831015.1 Picea engelmannii | reverse complement strand
GACATATTCAGAATAACCAACAAATATACACTTCTCACTTTTAGGCTGCAATGCTTTCCTTTTCTCATCAGGAATGTGAGCCCATGCTATACTGCCAAATACATGGAAGTGACTTACATCTGGTTTAATTTTAGTCCAAGCTTATTCCAGTGTTATATTTTTAAGAGCCTTTGTGGGAGTGCGATTGACTATGTAATTTGCACAGTTGATTGCTTCTGCCCAATACTGTAGACTTAATCCCTTAGATTAGATCATACAATTAGCCATTTCTTTAATGTGCGGTTCTTTCTCTCAACAACACCATTTTGTTGTGGTGTATATGGAATAGTGTGTTGCATTTGGATTCCCTGTGTAGTGCAATAACTTCTAAAATTATTGTTCACATATTCGCCTCCATGATCTGTTCTTAACCTTTGAATTTGATGTCCATATTGCTTTTCTACAAGGGCCTTGTAGGCCAAAAACTTGTCAAAAACTTCACTCTTGAGTTTTAAGAAGTAAACCCAAGTACGTCTGGAAAAGTCATCAATGAAATTTAAGAAATACTTGCACCCAAAAAAAGAAGGAGAAGAAAGTGGACCACACAAATCACTGTGAACAAGCTGCAAAGGACCCGAGGTGTGCCAAGAGGCACATTTGTCAAAACTGTCTCGATGATGTTTTTCGAGAACACAACTGACACAAACACCATCTCTGCATGAAACAAGAGGAAGAACAATCACCATATGTTGATTACATGGTTGTTGCAATGAGCTATAGTTTAGAAGACCAAACCGCTCATGCCAAAGTTTTCTCAAGTCATCGCTATGAGCAACAAAAACTGATGAAAAAGCCGATGACCCAAAGTTGTCAAATTTGTACAACTTGGTAATATCATCAACAATTATAGTTGCAAGAACATGCTTAGGATCTTTTAGATCCTTGATTACAACCTGGTGAGGTGAAAACTCGATGGTTTTACCTTCACCTGAATGAGTGATTTGATATACTGATAGAAGTTTACAAGAAAGATTTGGAACACATAATACATCATTGAAATGACCATTTTCTACCTGAATTGTTCTAGATCCTACAACACTAAGAGATCTGTCATCACCAACAAATATTTCCTTGGTGTTACATTCATTTAGAGAAGAAAATATGGCTTTATCCTTAGCCATATGATAATATTCTCCTGAATCAATAAGCCACTCATCAGAAGCAGAAGTAGTAGTAGAAGTTGAATTGAAGGAAAAACTAGAAGCAGAAAGTGCATGTCCATGAGAAGAAGAAGAAGAAGAAGAATCAATACTGATTTTGTGCTTCTTCATCGCTGCTTCTAAGGCTTCCATCTTCTTGAAACATTTGGACTCACCATGACCATCTTTGTTACAAAAGTTGCAATGTCTGTTAGTATTCTTACTTTTATATTTTGATCCTTTGTCACCACTAGGAGTTGAAGCTATCTGAGTGGGTTTGGGACCCTTAGGTTGTTTGTTGTTGTAGTGAGGATGTTGCTTCTTGGGATACTTGGGTTTATCTTTCTGCTGGGCAACTAAGGCTTTGTTTGAGGTACTTGCAGTGTTGATCACTCCAAGTTGTACAAGATTATCTTCCTCTCTAATCAAAGAAGTACAAAAGGACTCAAGAGTGGGTTGTACATAAGCTTTCCCTACAGCCTCTTTCATGGCATAAAAGGTAGATACAAACACATAATATGCACTACCTAGCTTAGAAAGAATAAGATATATGCAACGCTCTTCCTTCATTACTATCTTACATTCTTCACATAAAATTTTGAGTGTTTTAAACTTAGATAGATAGTCTCCAAGGAAAGAAAAATCACTTGGACTCAAGGTCACTATTTGAGTTTCTAACTGTTGTGCTCGAATAATATTGAGTTTACCAAACATAGATTCAATCTTGTCCCAAGCTTCTTCGGGGTCATCAATTCCTTGAAGGTGGTACCTTAGATCAGGAGAGATGGACATTCCAATTAGTCCACGTGCTTCGTCATTCCTATTATCCCATTTGGCTTTCTTATCATCATCAGTGGGGGTTGTTTCCTTTCCCATGGTAATCCGGTACAGGCCTTTACTTCTTAATAAATCTTCCATATGGGATTTCCATTGGAAGTAGTTCTTGCTGGTAAGCACAACAGTACTTGTAGAATCCATATTAAATATGCAGATAATGCGGATTTAAAAACTGAAACTAATGATCTGGATGGAAAGATCTCGAAAAGTTATGTGGTTTTAAAAAAAACGGCACTGAAAATGGAGATGAGGCAACTTTTCGGTCATTTGCTGATGATCGATTGTGAGAAACTCTCTTGTAAAATCTCTCTGTAATCTTTTTCTTTGCATTAATAAACTGCTCCAAGTGGCCGTGTTGGCTGGGGCCATGGATGCTTCCTCGTAGGGGTTTTACCACGTGAAAACATCGGTGTGTTGATCTTTGATCTAGTTGTGTGAGTGATTACTGAAGGTGTTCATCCTCTGTTGGAATACCTGTGTTGTCGAACATGGTATCAGACCCTGTTTGAAGACCCGCTCCTGTTGTAGATCGAGATTGTGAAGCCGAGTTGCCTCATATCCATTTTCTGGAATATGAGTTAGTGGACTACGGCGGAATCTCCCTGGGTGAGACTCAGAATGGGATTTACCTTAAGAAGTACTATGCTTAGGAAATCTAGCATACGTGCTTTGTACACTATCGTATTTTAGTTTGGTGTGTCTTTTTCTTTTGTGTGCTTGAGTTTTTGCCTTAGCTACTTATACTGTGTCTTGTGTTTTCATGTGCAGATGACATCTTCCTTTCTTATCTTTGTCGGGTTTGTGGATGGTGCTAGTCGACACACCTAGAACATTGCTTCCGCAGCTTGGGTCGTTTACCACTCTGATGAGTTGGTTAGTTCAGGATCGACAACTAATAACATGGCAGAATATCATGCTGTCATCGGAATTTTAACTGAAGCATCCTCCCTAGGTATTTCTCGCATAATTGTCAATCTGGAATCTCAAATCATGGTCTGTCAACTCAATCGAATCCACGCTATTCACAATCCTATCCTGCTACGACTCCACCTATGAGTTCGCCGTCTTGAACGAACGTTTGATTTTATCGAATACTGACACATACCAAGAGAACTCAATTCCATTTCGGATTCACTAGCTAATTACATCATGGATAGGTATCTCACACATAGATAAGTTTTCATAAAGGAAATAAATCACATCACATATCATCATGAAAAATAAAACACATCACATAAAAGACATCATTATTTGAAAATCATTTGGCACTGTAAAAACTCAGAAATGTATATATATACGGTGTGACTGAAAAAGTTTGATTACATAAAAAATGGTACATAGATAGGCAAAATGTGGGTCCTGACACCCATAAACATCGTCATACCGACTACACAATCATAAGGAAGATATTAATCTCCCTGCATCACATTATGCTGCGAGTAACATATCACTGCACAGGCTATTCGCCTCAGTAGAGAGTTAAGACTCTCAGACACTCCCACAGTGTGTCTTTGTAGATGTAGTGGGACTTCCTGCCTCCTGAGAGGAGGGATACCCATCATGAGACCTTGGAGGTTTCTTTCAACCTCTAGGAGACCTCCTGCTGCTACCCCTTGATCTACCACTATCTGAGCATCTCTGCTATGCCCCAGTGCTGACATATCAGCTGGATGTGTTGCTCCTCTATCTGCATGATGAAACGATACGTCTGTTAAAGAATCTTCTATGTACTGTAAAAAAATTATAACATTCAAAAATGAAAAACACTTGACAAGATCAGTTTGGTTTCTTACCTGACGCATCCCAATCCTCGCCTTCTAGAAGAATCGAGTCCATGCTGCCCAAAAAATATACTCCGGCGTATGAAAAGTCTTCTATCACAATCAATTGGTGTCTCAACCAAGCGAAGAAATCACTGGTGAATCTGAACTCTGAATTTGGGCCTAGTCTCAGAGACAGGCTGGTCCACTGCTCCATACGTCGTTCTCTCAATAGCCATACCGGTAATGAAATTTGAGTTTTCATCCCAGGAATGCATTATAAGAAGAAAAAAACCAAGAATGAACCATATCCAAACTGATTCTGCTGCCCTGATCTGCATCTCGTAATCTGTTCCTTCACGTGGTGAAGAAGCCCTGCGCTCTAGTTAAACAGTGTTGGCTCTATACGCTGTAAACCATAGGCCACCTATGATCTTGAAACTAGGTGTGTGCTGGTAATTCCCTCTATATTCTTAATGGAAAACAAAATGGATCGAAGAGATAGATCCCTGATATCTTTGATCTCAATTCTACCACCCACTAGCCTCGCTCCTGGGACACAATGGTTTTCCAGATACTCATCCACAGGCGCGGGAAGTGCTCGCTGTCTGGTTAAAACTATGGGTGCCCCTCTTTTTGAGAGACAATTTATGAAGTACATATCTTCTAACTCAATGGTAAGAAGCTGTGTTCCCATCTAAAATCCTTGTTCCGCAACGTTCCACAACCCGATCATATGTTCAAGAAGAAGGACCTCTTTCTTCATTTTTTGCATTTTGACATATTTGAGGTGACCGCAATTCCTCAACGTGGCTCTCAATTGGGGGATTTGAAAAGTGGCCACATCATTGAGCTCATTCTCTCTTTCTTTCCACTAAAGCATGATTTTTTCCGAAATCACCTGAATCAACAATCAAATTTTTCATTAAAAATCACATTTTTTGGCAATTTTTGGGAAATTTTCAAAACTTTTTAAAAATGATTGTTTTCTCTTGTAAAATACCAACTCCCTCTTTGAATGAACATCGGGATGAAAAAACACCCTTACATTAGCCATCAAGCATTCAAAAATTTAAAAAGAAAAAAAAAAACCTCTTCATGTTTTGAGTGCGCGCTGGCCGTTTTTGGGAAATTTTTCTTGTGTTTTTTTGTGCAGTACCCTCATAACCACTACATTAGAGCATTGAAATGCCCTTAATTGAATAGGAGGGGCATTTTCCAAGTCATTCAACACTCCCCCACGACTTTTAGAGGAGCGCCGAGATTTTTGGGCGCTTAGGCCCAACCAAGGCATCAATTTTTATAAATATTTATTGCCTTAAAAGAAAATGTGAACCATGTAAATGAAATAAGGGAGGAAGAGAACCAACATAGTCCAAACGACAAGGAAAATGGTTGACCGTAGCTCCGACACCGAGCAATACAAGATTCACCTCCAAATGGCAATTTCTCCACTACTACAAATTTTTGCACAAATGAAATGGTAAATGACCTTTTTTACCCCATTTTACTATTATACATTTCATTTTTTTCCTAAAGATATAGTTTTTGGGTTTTTTAAAAATATTTTGGAGGCCTTATTAATCCCTTGGAATGCAGTTTTGACATTATTGACAGGTTTCAGAGTAGTTTTGTTTGTTTTTTATCTTGTCACTTTTACGAGCATAGTCTTAGTTCGTTCTTAAGCTCAAAAATATAAGAACGTGCCGGGTAAACTTTTATCTCTTTTTCAGACTCGCATGGATAAACGAAAAAGGAACCCCCTAGAGTCTTCTTTAAACTCTTTTCAGACTCTCTAAACATGAAAAGATTTTCGAGTGATCTTTCTTCCTTTCCCACTCGTTAAAAGGTTTGAAAGAGCGTCTTTCGAGTGATACTTTATCTCTTTTTCAGCCTCGGAAGACTAATATTAAGAAAAAGGACAAATTTGGGGTTGCCTTTAAGTTGTTTTCAGACTCTGTAAATATGAAAACCACAGAGTTTACCTTCTCTAGACTCGTTAAACATTCATACATTAAAGGGCTCATATGAGACTGAATCCTTACTTCTTCTAGTTTGTTAAATAAAGGAAGAGGGACTTATCGAAGGTGATTCACATCGAGCATGTGTTACCCTCCTCGATATCATTAAATTAAAAAGAGGTACTCATCTATCTAGATGGGGGAAAATTGAAGGAAGCAAGCCAAGCAGTTTTTGAGAACACTACCAGTAACTCTTATGGTCGCCCTTGAACACAACACTTTGTCTTTGCATGCATTTTAATCCGCTGAACCTCTGCACTGAGCCAATCCTCTGAGTTTCTTTTACTCCTTTGGGTCACCTGACGAAATTCACAACATCCACTGCATCATCAAGTTTTGTTCCATGTCACGTTTCTGCTGTTGTGCCTCAGTGTTCAAGGGAAGTATCTGCCTCGAGAGTCAACCATCACAAATATCTTGTTTCAATACCCGTGTCAGTCCATGTTAATTTGATCTACCAATTTACATATCTGTGTTAGTTTCATGTTGTTGATGGGGGATACATCAAGGCCCTCCTTCGACGAGTCTATTCCTGTCGACTTCAACACATTATCCAAGACCTAGACTTCGAAACCAGTTAGTACCTTGGGACCTGCATCCCTCAATGGTAGGCCTCCTTGTGTCCGACAATGGGTTTACATCATTGACCCCTGATCGGATGATTCCATGGATGTTCGACTTCAGCTCATTCATTCACATTCGTTAGAATGTACTAGAGTACCTTGGGAATCATTGATATCAATGGTGATCTCCCTCGCATTTGTTAACGGTTTACCTCATTGACTAGTAATCAAGTGGTTTCTACCATGTTCGACGTCAGGAAATATATTCACATGGTTAGATTCGTACTACATCGGGATCGGTAAGGAGACCCTTGGTTGAGTTATCACTCGTATATATACCTTGCCCAGGTTGCGAAGGAGTTCTTTTGAGATATGACACATATACTGTCACATACATCCACTTTATATTGGTCATGGCTATGTCTTGTCATCTCGTAGATACACTGTGTATTCTTCGTGGCTACGATCAGTTCAGGTCATAGGAGTATAGATCCACATTGTATCTTCAGTGGCTATACCTTTTATCAATATAATTATGGATCCGCAGTGTATTTTGTGGCGGCCATACCTAAATTTTTTTTATCACTCAAGCATAGGTATGCCTGCCTTGGGTTTGAAACATGTCATTAATATTTGTTGGATGTTTGTGTACAACTTCTATCAGGTTCTATGCGTCCTACCCTTGCTTGAAAAAGTATACAAAGTACTTCAGTCATCAGTTCCCATCTTCTAACTTTGCACTTTGGGGGGCAATCTGTTACATATCAAAATCAATCACTAAGATAATGGCCTAGTGTCATTATTACCAAATGTCGTAAGTGTCACATTTCACCCACAAGTGTCGCAAATATCATACTATTGTCAAGAACACTTGAAAGACACCTCAAAGACAAGTTTTGAAGAGGAGAAATCATTTGAAAAAAAGAACAAGTCTTTTTCCACTAAAAAACTACTAAAAAATCAATTTTTGGAAGGGAGCACTCCCCTATGTTTTGTTAGGGAGCACTGGCGCTCTGTACCCTATTCTAGGGGAGCGTTGGAATGCTCTGTACCCCATTCAGAGGGAGCGCTGCCCCTTTTTTGAGTAAATTTTGGTCTGTTGAGGGAAATCAGGGAAGAATCCCCTCAATCTCTGAAAGTGGTTGGATTCGAATCTGAGGTCAAGCCTCGATCTTAGGGAAGATCCTCAATTGAAGGAGAAGAATCCTCAACTGAAGGAGAATAATCCTCAACTTATCCCAAATCTCTCTCAAGTGGTTAGGCCTCTCCAAGCCTATATAAGGAGGCCTTCTCATGGTGAAAGAGGGAGACATTGTAAATCATCTAACTTATGATCTCATAAGGGAGATATCATTGAAGCATCAACTTTCTGTGTGTGGATTATTTGAGTAAGGGTCTGGACAAAGGGAGCTTGGTGAAGCTGTTGCACTACATCCATGGCTATAAGTAACACTTTGTTCTCATTAATATACATTCATGCTTGGCTTGTTTCCTTTAAATTTTGTGTATATGAACTTGTCTCTTTCATGGATTCATTATAAAGCTAATCATAGTAGAGTAGGAAGTATTTTTGTTGTTGCTCATCGTACCATAGGACCTTCAACTGAACTTGGAGATCAAGATCAACTCGGAGCGAGCAAGGACAAACATCGATAAAGAGGTACTTACCATTCTTCCCTCTTATTCTTTGATAGTTTAGCTTTATGATAAAGGAATGTCAGTGTCCATAATAGCACTTTATGTCTTCGAGTTAGGGGTCTAACATCCAAGAGGAAATCCACTTGTCCGCAGGGGGATTCTCCTGTAACAATAATAACCCAAATCAAGTTGTCAGAAGCTCATTAGCTGGAGGCCACAAGCACAAGCAAACCCATGTCTCTGATTCTCCCACCGCTGGACACCGATATGCTAACTGCCAAATCACCCATGATTTTTGTGCAGAATGAAGTGCTGGATGGAGTACCAGATTGAGTGCCGGATGGAGTACCGGATGGAGTGTCGGATGCAAAAACGACCTGGGATTTTTCCCTGTGACACAAAAAACGTGAATTAGTTTCCTGGAATTATAAAAACATGTTGAATTACACTCAAAATCATCACAAAACATGAATCATGCATACCTGGTATGAATCATAATGATTTGACACAAAAGCTCTTAAAAAACTCTTGAAAATAGGAAAACGCATATACATATTTGGCCAAAAAGGATCTAATTAATGTCATTAAATCAATCATATCACAGACCCAACATTACCCCGACACCTAAGATTTTGTAGGTCCCACTACAAACAAAAATAAATTGCTCCTCGTGACTAAGCTTACTGAGGAGGATCATCTTTAGAAGCTTCTCCTTCTTGCCATGAAGATTTGGTCTTGTGCCTCCTATGTTTCTTTAATTGTGCCGTGAGGTTGTGATTGACTTTGGTCATATCATCAACCAACCTTTGAAGGGAATTCACCTTTGCTTGGAGGAATGCATTATCATGGTGAAGATGTGTTCCCATAGTCTTCCTATCTTCCAACTGTTGCAGCAGCTGAAAATTCTCTTTTTGTAGCTTCTCAATGGCTGGAGAAGGATCGGTTATCTCAGAGGAAGGATTAGATCCTCTGAAAGATGTAGAGTGTCTTTCATTCTTAGGATCTGGGGTAGGCATCTGTGAGGTAGGAGTAATAGGGAGTTAATGAGGAGAAGTTGGTTCAGATTTTGTCTTCCTATGAGGCTCCAAATCATCTGCAGACACTTCCCTAAGTATTTTGTGAGGACTCTCGATATCGGAGGACACTTGGATAGGGTCCGAAGTAGTCAGGGGTTTTGCATAAGGTTTACCTCTTGTGCTTCGGGTACTCTTTAGAAAGGGTCCTTTATTAAATCGATTAGCTCCTCTCCTATTTGTGGGAACTATAGGAAAATCTTGTTGAATTACTTCTTGGATCTTTTTGGGTGTAGATCAAGGTATATTGAAGGCATCGGGGGGTTAACAATAGGATTCTTGGTATTTTTTCCTTATGAGGCTGCAGGGGTTTCAACAAGCTTCTTGGATTTTTGTTCCGGTAAAGAAATGGCTTGTGAAGGAGGGTTTGGATTTCTTGGAGAGTGGGGTTTGGATGGAGAAATAATACTTAGATCCAATGTCTTTTTTCTAGTCTTGATTGTCAAGTGAGGGTTTTCAAATTGATAATTGAATGCATCCCAAGTTTTCCCCTGTTTTTCTAATTCAGCTAAAAAAAGGAGTTTGATAAGGCCATGGTGAAAGAGGCTGTTGTAGAGGTTGGTTACATTCTTCCTCACTTGAGAGTACATCTTCTCCAAGCTATTTAAAAAGTAGAAGGGAAAATGCAATGGTTTATTGAATTGAAAGTGAGCTAACAATATAAAGTGACAGGATTTAAAGGTGGAATATCTACCTTTACATGTGATTAACCTGGTGATGACTATGAGAGGGTTGATCATCTCCTCTTTTATCCACTCCTTGGAGTATCCCTTAGCTTTAGAGATGTTCTATAATTCTGGTTTAAAAACCCTGTTATAGCTTGAACGTAGTAGCTGGTGGTTTTTAAACAATCTATCTCCCACTCTTGGAAGCTTCACGGCTGCAACTATGGATTCCTCTGAGACCCCAAAGGTGAGAGACCCCACGTGTGTTGCCTTCCCATCAAAACCGAGGAAAAATTGCATTGAGATTCCATCGTTGTGGCCTTGCAAGTGGGATAAAAATGGCCCCCAACCTGTGTGCAAAAACACCTCCCTACACTATGCAAACTCAGGGATAGCGAAGAGGTCTATGTAGGAAGATAGTTCATACCGTTTGGGCATTATTATGGTGTGAAGAAATGAACATAGGCAAAATTCACCAAGAGAGGGTGCGATTGGGCCAAGGAATGACACAATTTGAACAGAGGCCAAGCGCAATTTGAATAGAGGAACAAATAAATAGAGGCTGAGCGCGTTTCAAAATAGGGGAAAATGCAAATGACAGAGGTGAATTGGAATAATAGGATAACCCAATCCCGTTTTTGAATGCACCTAGGGTGGAATTGGTTGCACACATGCGTGCACGAGTTGCCATGTGTGAGAAAATTCGAATTCGAAGGCACGTTTTTGGGGGAAATCTTAATGATACAAAGTTAGATCAATGTCCAAGTATTTTGACTTGGACATTTGATCATGAAAATGTCTAATGATTTCATCTTCAGTCTTGATTTCCATAAACTAATTCAATTAAATGTCATTGATTCATGGTTACCTGAAATTGTGGATAGTTACTGGTGTGTATATTCATATGGCATTTAGTTCGACACCTCATACGACACTTCATATGGCACCTCATATGACACTTCATATGGTACCTCTGTGATAAATTCATTTTTACCTACTGTAATGGATAGTCTAAAATCTTGGAATGGTTTTGAAAGTCACAGTGATTAATAGCAGAGGCAGAGTGTTCCATTATTGTTGATTTTTCCACCATGCTTACTCAATCCACTTGCATAAGGCATGAAATTCAATCCTACAATGAACAACCTGTAATGAAAATAAACCAACAGAGTGGTTTGTTAAGGACATGTAAAACAATTTATAACACACAGGGATTTAGCATTTCAAAAATAAAATGACTGCTGATGTAATAACCTGTATCATAAAAACAATACTCATAATTTTTTACAAAGATTTACTTCTTTAGGCAATGATCATTTGTCAACTCATGAACCCCTCCCCCACACCTAAGTATTGTGACACCTCACAATAAAAAATATAGGAAACCAGTTAGTTCTCCCAATAGCCAAAGATTTACAGTTTGTTAAGTGTAGAGATCAATTTCACAGATTGGTTTGACGAGATGGTTAGAAGATGGCCTCACCTATAGGATAGAACATCCTACATATAGATAAGAAGAGGTAGGCAATAGAGTTTCAAGATAGTCTCAAAATTAGTTCCCAATGGAAACTTTATGGAGTTCATTTAACCTTAGCTTAACCATACATACTTCATGTCATCTTTTTCTACAAGTAATGTTGTACATCAGGACAAGTTTAAATTTATTATTTATTTTTTGTTAGATTACCATCCTCGCTAGGTAGAATGCCCCGCTTCCAGCAATCCTATTCAGTACTCCGGCGGGTTTACATAGTCATACCATAGGCTGGTATCCGTTGCCAGCAAACCTGTTCAGTATCCCTCCGGGTTATCCTATTACACCCTTAGAGACCGATCCTCCATATTTTAATATTTTAGTATAAGATTTCTTTATGCAAGAAGATGGGGGGATAGCTCCAAAAACAACTTTTTTTTTTTTTCAATTGGGATGGTATTTATGTTAGAGGATAACTTTCTATTATATATTCCTTAGTGATTGTCCTGATGTAAGGGGTACTTAAGAGTATGTGGCCTATCTAAAGATATGATATAATCAATCTTTTTAGTGTGTAGTGGATGTACCATTGAGAAAGAATAGAAAGGTATCTCTAGGCTCAACTCACTTTCTTCTTTTGTATTTGTTGTGATGTTTCCATGACTAACCGCTAATTAGACCTCCTTGTTACTTTTTAATAAAGATACTTTACTCACTTACTCAGGTTTCTTGGGAAAACTGTACGAGAGACCTCTAAGCTTGATGGTTATGGTATCACTTCCTTATATAGTGGTGGAGATTTTCAATACAAACTACTTTTTAAAATGCCTTAAGAAAAATAGAAGATGAAATGTTTTTGCAAAAATATGGCTAATTACAGCAAGTCAATATTCATTTGATTCTTAGCAGGCAAGAAGGTTCAAGTGTAACAATGTTTTGAAGAAAAAATCCTTCTTTTATATTTCCTTGAGCTGTCTACTCCTGGTGAAATAAATACCTACAAAAATCTCTAGAATTGCTTATTAAAAAAATTCAAAAACTATTTACATATGTACAATAGAAAATTCAGAAAACATTCAAGAACAAGGGGGGACTTCCCCATCTACTAAGGCCAATGCCTTGTCAGTTGACATGACTTGTATAAAGTCTTCTTTGGAATGGGCTTATGATAAAATTTGAGTCGGTGTCCATTTACTACAAAGGAGACTTGTCCATCGTCAATTGTTTTGATTTTCACAGCTCCATTGTCATATACAATGGCTACCTCGTACGGACCCAACTACCGGGTGGTGGGTTTTCCTTTGAAGGTTTTAAATTGGGAATCAAACAACAAAGCCCAATCACCAGGTTGGAAGTGTTTCTTCTTAATAAACTTGTCATGTCACTCGCTCCTCTGGTTTTGGACTAACATTGTTTGTTGGATGGCATCTTGCTTGATCTCATCCAACTCATTCAATTGTAGGGCTCATTGTTTCTGAGCCTCATCTAAGTTTAATCCCAATTACACGGAAATATGGAACATCCTTACTTGGAATTCTATTGGTAGAAGTACTTGTTTCCTGTAGACTAGCTCATAAGGGGTATGCCCAATGGTGTTTCTCCAAGTGGTCTGGTATGCCCAGAAAGCCTTTGGAAGCCTATCAATCCAATCTTGGTGATGTAATTGAACAGTCTCGGTTAAGACAGCTTCCAAAAATTTGTTTGTAGATTCTACCTGACCATTAGCTTATGGGTGGTATGGAGAATATTTACAGTGTTTAATCCGATATTTCTCTGTTAGCTCTCTCATCAACTTGGAAGTGAATTGAGTGCCTTGGTCTGTAAAAATTTCATGAGGGACATCGAAATGAGTAAATATGTCTTCATAAATGAATTCGAAAACATAATTTTCTGTAGCCCTAAATAGGGCTTTTTCCTCTACCGACTTGGTGACATAATCTGTACAAACCAGAATATAGTTTTTCTTACAAGACATGGGTGAAATTGGTCCTACAAAGTCAAGGGCCCATTTCTCGAAAGGTTCAATCATAACTTGGGCACGCAAGGGAATTTCGTCAGCTGATGTAGGTCTTCCTATCCTTTGGCAACTATCACAACTCATCACATACTTGGAAGCATCTTTGAAAATGCTAGGCCAATAGTAACCTGAATGTAACACCTTATATGTTGTAAGTTTTTCAGAAAAATGGCCACCACATGGTCCATAATGACAACTTAGTAGTATTTCTGGTACCTCATCCTCTCAGACACATCTACGGATAATTAAATCATGACATGTGTGAAAAAGGTCATGACCAACCCAAGAGTAATTAACACTTTGCATAATAATTTTACACTTTTCATGAAGTGATAAATGAGACGTTAACTTCCTAGTAGCCAGATAGTTTGCCATATTTGCAAACCATGGGGTATTTACAGAGAGGGAAAAAATGTGCTCATCTGGGAAACTATCATCTACAGGAATATCATCATCCTCATTTTTTATTCATGAAAGAAAATTAGCTACCAAATTCTCCTTTCCAGGTCGGTCAAGAATAGTGATGTTAAACTCTTGCAATAGCAGGAGCCACCTAGTCACTCGACCATTAGTTTGTTGGACACACCTACCACACTTAGAGGGGGGGTGAATGAGTGTGGGGCTCTTTTTCCCAAAACTTCCCTCTTGCAGAAAAACTCATCAATTAGCATTCAACATTTATTCATTACCCATTGTTGTCATTTATAACCAGTTAGATGTGAGCACATATCAGCAACATATATCAGCAATATATCATCAACAAGTCATCACCACAATGAACAC
>ML782490.1:640088-660673 GCA_009831015.1 Picea engelmannii | reverse complement strand
TTCCAACAATGCATCATATACCAATGAAACCACATCGATCCATCATGTATCAATGACAACTCATTGATCCTCCTTTGACATCAATCAATCATTTGACATCAATCAATCAAACCATTGGCATCAATGACAACATGATCCAACATAGTTATGGGTTTATTCATGAGAAATCTAATGGCAGAATGGTCTGTATGTACAAATAATTCGTAACCTATAATGTAATGATGAAACTTATTGATAGCATGAACTACTGCCAAGAATTCCTTCTCAGTAACTATGTAGTTTAACTTGGCAAGGGACAAGTTCTTTCTTACAAAATAAATGGCATAGGACTGTTGGTCCTCTTTCTTCCCTAATACTCCTCCTATTGCGGTGTCGGAGGCATTAATAGATATGTGAAATGGGAGAGTCTAGTTGGGCCCTCTAAGAACTGGTGCCACAAACAACTTGGCTTTCAGGGCTTCAAAGGAAGTTTGACACTGCTCAGTCCAAAAAAAATCAACTTCCTTTATTAACAATCCAAACATGGATGCAACAATCTTTGAAATTTTTTCAATAAACCGCTGATAATATCCGACATGTCAAAGAAATCTTCTCACCTCTTTCTGAGTTTTGGGGGGTGCAAGTCTAACGATGACCTCAATCTTTGCAGGTTTTACTTTTATCCTTTCAGATGAAACATGATGTCCTAGAACCACTCCTTCAGTTAACAACATTTTACATTTTTCATGACTTAGAGATAGGTTCATTTCTTGGCATCTAATAAGTACTTTTTCTAAGTTATCTAAGGTTTCCTGGTAAGTGTTTCCATAAACTATGAAGTCATCCATGTAGACCTCCACACAATCATGAATAAGATCAACAAATATCCCTAATATTGCTCGTTGAAATGTGGCAGGAGCATTACACAATCAAAATGGTAGTACCCTATAGGCATAGGTTCCCCAAGGACAAGTAAAGGTAGTCTTGTCCTAATCCTTGGGTGCTATGAGAATTTGATTGTACCCGCTGTACCAATCTAAAAAGGAGAAATGCTTCTTTCCGGACAGGGTATCCAAAACTTGGTCAATGAAAGGAAGAGGAAAGTAATCCTTCAGAGTGGATTTGTTGAGTTCCTGGAAATCAACACAAATTATCCATTTCCCGGTCACTTTCTTTGGAACCACTACAAGTGGGCACACCCACTTACTGTCAGATATGGGATAAATAAATCTGACATTTAATAAATTTTGGATCTCCTCCTTGACTATATCCTTGAGTGTTGGGTTCATCCTTCTCTAGGGTTTCCTAATAGGTGTTACTTCCCCCTGGGTATATATGTGATGGATGCATGTGTTAGGGTGTATACCCTTCATGTCCGTGTATTCCCAGGAGAATGTTCCTGATTGTTCTTTAAGGATACTTACTAGCTATTTTTGTTGGTCTGCATCTAGCCCGTTGTTTATATGTAGAAATTTTGGACCAATCTTGTAGGGCATGGTATAAGATGTGGTAGACTCGTCTATATCAAAGATAAAATATGTCGAAGAAAAAATGGATGGGTCCAATTATTCCTAAAATTATTCCCCAAACATGTACTCAAATTGGGGAAAAGATTTTGGAAAATCAACACATGTGATAGCATAAATGAACTGGTTTAGCACATTTTCTATTGTGTGCTCCTGAAGTGCACAGGCATGGTCACTTGGCAATATGGGTTCTTCCCAGTCCTTGTTCTCGTATGGACATTCAAGCCACCATAGATTCTCCATGATAGGTTGAGCTGGAGGGTATATAGTGAGCTTCTGGATAGAAATTCCATTTGAGATGGTCATTTCTCCCTCTCTACAACCAATAAATGCATTGGTTGTGGCTAACCAAGGTCTTCCCAAAATAATGGGATGGCCTTTGGTAGGATCCTTCGAGTGGATGACAAGGAAGTCTATTGGGTACTCCCATGAGGCTAAAGTAACTATGATATCATCCAAAATTCCTTCAGGTATAACCCTAGTTTTATCTGCTAATTTCAAAATGGTTGGGGTAGGTCTAAGAAGAGGTTGTAACTGTAATTTCTCCAAGGTAGTAGTGGTCATAACATTGATGGCTTCCCTTAGGTCTATGAGAGTGTTTCCAATGGAGACCTCATTAATGGTTATGGTCACCACAGGGTTTCCTAGGTTCCCATATTTTGCTAGCTTTGGCTGCTCTGATGTGTACTCAGAAAGTTCTCCTATCAAATGTACTATTGGAGGATCCTTCTGCTTCCTACCTAGATTTTTAATACACAATTCTTTGACTACCTTACTATACATTGGAATTTCCTTGATAGCTTGAAGTAAGGTAATCTTGACACAAATATTCTTCAATTCATTCAAGATGTCAAATTCCAGTCGGGTGGTAGGTTTCTCGATTACTAATCTGTTTGGATAAGGAGGGGCCTTCATAATTTGTGAAGGTTCATTTTGGGGAAGCTTGGGTTATTGGTCCTTAGGAATAATAACATCTTCCCACCTAGTGTCATCCGTAGGTTGTTTGATGGTTTCTTCTTCTTCTTCTTCTTCTTGGATGACTACTGAAGGTCTTTGCCTATCCAAAACTTTTCCCGATCTTAGTTGAATCTCCTGTAATGGAACATGAGTAATAACATATGTCAGGAATGCCTGCATCTCAACATTGTGAAGAGGTTGAGGGGGCTTATTATTGGGATTGGGCATTGGTTGTGCCGATAATAATGTCGGTCTTGGGGAGCTTCAATTCTAATATTGTAGTGGTTGTTATTGTGTAATAGGAGGTAAAGGTGGTGGAACAAAACCTGGCAGAAGATGTGGAGTGTTTGGTGGAAACTGAGGATATGGATGGTTGGACATAGGGACAGGTGGAGCTTGAGGGTTTCCTTGGTTATTCCCTCCTCTCCATCCTTGAAGCCAAGGATGTTGGTATTGTGTAGACCAGGTTTTCCAACTTGGTGATTTCCACTGTTGTTTCTATTGATAATAGAGTGGAACTTGAGATTGCATATATGGGTATGTGGGTTGGTTCCTAGGCTACCATGGCCTCCCAGGTGCATAAGAGGATTCCACAGGATCCCCACTCCTATAGATGGCTAACAAATTGGGAAATGATGGAAATTTCCCAGTTGAATGGTATTCCATGCAGAAGCCACAAACTGAAATATTATCTAATGGGCATTTCCTTGAGGAATGCTTCCTTTTGCATCTTGGGCAATATATGCTCATTGTTGCATTTCCCTCCTCCCGTTTCTTTTTAATTTTGAGGGTGTCCAACTAGGAGCCTATTGTTCTTAATATATCTGTCTTGAAGTTCTCTAAAAGGTTTCCTATCTCTTCTCTCATGATACCACCTGAACTAATTGGTTTTAAGTTCTGTTATAAGGGTCCCGAACATTCTTTCTTGTTTTAGCTCTACTCCTTGAGTAATTCTTACGCATTTCACATATTTCGGCAAATGGTTTATGAGAGATGTCACCTGATGCCATTAGGTTAAGAATCTCTAGGTATTCTTATGAAATTCCCTTAATGAAAATATCCCTAACTGCATCCTTTGGGAGGTCATGGTATTTTGACTTCTGGGAGATGTATGCAAACTGTTCCATATAGTCCTCGAGATTCTCGTCTTCTAATTGTTTGATTTTGAAAATATCATTCTGAGATTATTTGTTGTTTCATTAGTCTTGGTACTTTTTAAGAAATATATCTTTCATGGCTTCCCAAGACCTAATACTAGATTCTCCCAACCCCATGAACCATCTTAGTGCAGAGTCTTTGTGGGTGGCAAGAAAAAGTTTTAGTTTCTGGGCATCTTGTAAGTAGTTGTAGCTCCTACACAAGATGTCGATCTCAAATAGGAAGGTATCTGGATCTTCATTGCTTTTACCATAAAAGGTGGGCAGTGGTGAGAGGGGAATATTTTTCATATTGACATTTGGTGTGGTGTCTAAAATTGGAAACCCGAAGGTAGTTTCGGTTTGGTTTCCAACTTCTTCTTCCTCCTCATGTCTTACATTGTTGTGATCCCCATGATCATCCATACTAGTTTGGTTTCCAAAAAGAGAGTACCTTGGTGGTTTTATCTTTGAATAAAACAAGGTTTCCCTCTGATGGAAAGGTCTTCCTAATATTTGGGTGTTTGGGACTCTACTCGAGCTGGTTGAGGTTATTGGTGCCAAAGTTTTTGTGTCAATTTGAGAGACAATTATGTTGGTTGAACTACCAAAACAAATATTCACCTGTTCAGGGTCTATGATGTCTTCAAAGTTAGGATATCCTAGTGGTGGTGTAAAAGCAAAGGTTGTATTGTTTGGTTCTATAGAAGTCTTGAGTGGTCTTGCCTCTTGTTCTACTATTACCGATGCTTCAATTTTCTATTCTATAGTGCTCCCTGTCTTAGTCTCTTTAGAGACTACTTTAGCTCATTGGGTTGAGCTAGCTCCTGTTTTTCGGTATTGGTCTGTGGAATTTATGAGTGGAATGTTCCTTCCCCCAAAAAGGTCAGAAGGAACCTTGGTTGAAAGATCTGATTTAGATTTAATGTATCTACCTTTTAGGTCTCTAGGTCTGTTCATGAAAGCAAAAAAAAAGAAAAAGAAAAACTACCATTGGGTTTGGGGGAGCCTGTAATAGCAGATGTGCAGGTTCTTACCTCTCGTCTTAAAGTCCCCCCACCACCAATCTAATGCTAAGGTTTAGAAGGGATCTATTTCCTAACTATTTCCTACCTTGAGACAACTCCCTAGCAATGGCGCCAAAAATGATGGGTGTTCTATATGCACTAAAAAACACTTAAAAAACCCTCAATTAAATATTCAACCCGAGGTAAGTAAACTTAGAGTTGTAGCACTATATGTGACAAGGCATAAAGGCTAGAGGTAGTATAGTCTAACTAAGGAAACATGATATTGAAGGGCTAATCTACTCAAGCAAAGACTACTAATGATCAAACCTTACTAAAAAACTTAAACTATGTACCCTAAGTAATTTTTGAACAAATGATCGATGGATAGTCCTAAGAAAGAAAATTAAAACCCTACTTAAAGAAAAATAACTTAATCATGAAATAAGAAAAAACAAACTATCTACCTAATAAGCAACGACAACAACAAACTAGTTTAATTAACCTATTCAAATTCAATAAGCAACTATCCTATGAAAGCAAGTAAATAGACAAGCAACTACCCTATCAAAGCAAAATAAACAAGCAAGCAACTACCCTATTAAAGCAAGTAAACAAGCAAGCAAACAACTAACTAACCTATGATAACTTCTACAACAAGTAAACTAATTAAGATTACTCAATAATCAACTAATTAATCTAAGAAGCAAGTGAACTCTATTCTCAAATTAAACTTCACAACTACTTCTAATTTACTAAAGGAAATCTTAATCTACTCAATTGAAAGCCTTATGAAAATAAAAGTAATTAGGAACTACTCTTTAATCTATGATAAGCAAACTATTCTTTAATCTACTAAAGCAAGAAATTATTCTCTAATCCTACAAAAGCAAGGAAACTCAAATATAGTGTTGATGGTTATGTCTCTGGTGTCTTATAATATCATGATGGCACTTAATAATGAACGATAATTCAAGAGGAATAAACTCGATATTGATTTCGATAGAAGAGTGAAAAGTGTGAATTAGACAATCCAGTGAGAACTTAGCCATTATAGAAGCAACATCAACTATCCTGCATATCCATGTGATTATTCAATCATGCATTAATCATCAACAATATAAAAACACTATTCTAGTAAATTTAATTGCATTCTATACTAATTAAGCAAATTCATATTAAGATTCATAACTGAAAACTAAATTCAACAATCAACTTTGAATTGAAATTGCAACCTAAATCTAGAAAAGCAAATTGCATGAAAATAAACTGAACTAATTCTATTCTAACAATTCAAATTGCAAAAGAGGAAATACTCATAAAACATAAATTAAATACTATTTCGGCATATGAAAATAAGCAAACTAACTAACAATTAAATGAGAAAAACTAAACAACAATTAGATAAGCAAACTAACAACTATCCATCCACCGAAACTTGCCAAAGAAACCATAAACTAGAAGCTCTGTTCTAACTCTGTTTTAAACTCCATTTCAGCATAAAGAAAATCTAATCTATCATCTAATTACACACAGGATTAGTATCTAAGCTTGCAAGCTTATATCCTATCAACTAACAGATCATTGCATATTAACAATAGCCTCCATAATAACCTGCAAAACTAAACTAAACTAATTAAATTATAAACAAGTTATACACTAAATAAACACAATAAAAAATCATGTACAAGAAATAAACAAAATGACGATTACACTACTCAAATTCACAAGCAAACTAACTAAATATTCACCCAGAATGCTAGTGCCCCCCCCAACAAGTCGTGGATAATATTAAAAGATGAACCACGAGATCAATAACACAAATTCAACATTAAAATAAAAAACATAGTCTTTACATAGTTTTAGCAAAATGTATATGAAAATGGAAAAATAGAGTTGAATTGTCTTTTTCTCTCTAACACTATTTGTTTGACCACTGAGGTGGTATTTATAAGTTTACAAGCTGAGAGGTCAACCACTGGAAGGGTCAACCTTCTCTAAAAACAACAAATCACATTTATTCCCTAACTACCGATGGCTTCTAGAAATAAGGCGAGCCAATAATTGCCTAGCATAACAACCCAAGTCAAGTTGTCAGAAGCTCAGTAGTTGGAGGCCACGGGCACAAGAAAAACCCATGTCTTTGATTCGCCCATCGTTGGCTGCCGATATGCTAACCACCAAATCGCCCATGGTTTTTGTGTAGGACAGAGTGTTCGATGGAGTGCCGGATGGAGTATCAGACTGATTGCCAGATGGAGTACTGGACGGAGTGCCGGATTAAAAAATGAGATGTGATTTTTCCTTATGACACAAAAAACATGAATTAGTTTCCTGGAATCATAAAAGCATGCTGAATTACACTCAAAATCATCACAAAACATGAATCATGCATACCTGGTATGAATCATAGCGATTTGACACAAAATCTCTTCAAAAACTCTTGAAAACAGGAAAACACATATACATATTCGGCCAAAAAGGATCTAATTAACATCATTAAATCAATCATATCATGGGCCCAACACCCATCTGCACTAGACAAGTTTCCTTCCTTAAGGAAGGGGAACTAGATCCCAATTTTGGTTCTCGAGGAGGGAGTTGTACTCCTCCTACATGGCGGATTCCCAAAAGGGATTTCCAGTAGCCTCGCCATAGGACTGTGGATCTGAAGACTAAACCAATAAAATATTTTTGGGTGGCATAGGTTCAGTGATGATGAGTGCAAGAGGAGACTCCTCGAAATTAGATCGAGTCCTTCCAGTATTAGTTGAATCCCCAACAAGATCCCCTACATCCTGAAGAGTAGTATTGGCCCACTTTGGCCTTGGCTCTAGCTCTGCATCTACATATGCATGCACTGACTCTGCATATGACAATACTGAATCTGTATTTGGATCATTTGAATCCTATGAATCATAACTCTCATTTGAAGAGGAGCCGAAAAGTGCATGCTCATCATCTCTGATAGGTGGAAGAAAAAAAGTGTTTGCATATGGTTGTTGAGGTACATTCAAGACACTTTCCTCGAATTGGACACTACGATCAATGATGATCCGCTCTGAGGAAATATTAATGATTTTTTACCCCTTCACACTGTCGAGGTATCCAACAAAGATACACTCTATGCTTTGTGGATCAAGTCCCTTCCTCTTCTTAAAGGGAATCCTGACCCATGCACGTGAACCGAAAATACGAAAGTGGGTCACTTCTAGTTTGAGTCTGCTTCAAGCCTCATAGGGGGTATTATCCTTGAAATATGTATGGGGAGATATGTTTTGGATGTATGTTGCACAATTGAGTGCTTCATCCCATAATATTTGTGGAAGTGATTTTTCATGTATCATGCAAGATGCCATCTCTTTTAGAGTATAGAGAACCATGTGCTACAACTAAATCCTGGCCTCATGAAAAATATTATGTATATGATGGTTGATATACTCTCCCCCATTATTTGTTAAGAGGACTTTGATTTTCTATCCTGACTGTGTCTCAACAAGTGCTTTGAAATATTTGAGGTGTTGAAATTCGTCTGATTTTTGTCCGAGAAAGAAAATCCATGTGAAGCATGAGAAATCATCAACAAAACTGGGCACGTACCTTGATTTACTGATTTATGGATGTGGAAAAGGGTCCATGAGGTCACTATGGATCAAATCTAAAGGAAAGGAAGCCTTCTGAGTCTTTCCTTTGTCGAATTTCTCTTGGGGGTGTTTTCCAAGAACACTTCACTCACAAATTCCTTTGGAGAAGTGGCTGTTAGGTAGACCATCAACCATTCCTTGATTTCTAAGATGTTTCATATATCTGAAATTTAAATGCCCAAACCTTTCATGCCATATTCTACTTCTTTCATCAGCATGGGTAAGGAGTAATGCAGAATCTAGTTCAATAAATTCGAAAAATGTGTAGAGTCTATATTGATGATTCAACTCACCGGTAGCAACCCTCAAATTTGTTTGCATGTCATAGATAGTCAATGCATCATGTGTGAATATGACTCTCTTTCCCATGTCGTATTTTTTCATCTAATACACAGAGAGAAGATTGATGAAAAGTTTGGGAACATGTAGCACATTCTCAAAGCTTCTGTTTGTGAGTTCAATTCTTCCTTTGTCGGTGACCTCGACTGGAGAGTTGTCCCCCATTATAATAGGAGGAACTTTTCATGCATGCAATGAAGAATAGACTTATTTTGTGGCTTCCATGTTGTGTGATGCACCTGAATCTACCATTGAAGCATCAGATGAGAAGTTGATGGAAATCAAAGCATGGCTAGAATTTCCTTTCTTGGGATTTTGATATTCTGGCTTCTTCTTCTTGGCACCCTCGGGGATGAAATCTCTAAGGTTGTTTTGCTAGAGTATTTGGGCCATTTGATCTATCTATTTCTGCATACATGTGGATTCTGGATGAAATCCTTTATGGAAGTAAGTGCATTTTTCCCCTTTTCTTCCCTTTTCACCTTCAGAGGCATCGTTGAAGGGTTTTGAGTACCCTTCCTTCTTTGGATTTGCATGTGCTTTCCTTTTGTATTTGTCTTTATATTTTTTATATTTATGACCTATACCATCTTTCACAGTAAGTGAATACACCTTTGGGCCTTTTATTTTTCCCATATTGATGAGCTTGTTCTGCTCTTGTGTCATAGACTCAATAAAGGCCTCAAGAGAGGGCATCGTCTAGGTGGCTCCAGAGGTGAGCCTAACTAAATGAAATGTAGATACAAACAATGAGTATTATGGACCAAGTTTGGAGATAATGGTAAGAACCATTTGTTTCTCCTCCTTAGATTTATCAACCTTGCAAGCCTTGAGTTGCAACAACAAATTCTTATATTTGGTAAAGAAATCTTGGAGATTGTCGAAGGTTTTTGGATCCAATGTGATCAATTCCACATTGAGCATGTGTCCCCTCATCTCATCCTATTTTCCAAAAATCCCTTCCATGGTGTTCTAGGATTCATTGGGGGTTTTTGATCTAGATTCGGATCTAGGAGCTTGATGGGACTCAGAAAGGCCTAAAAATCAAAGTTCTCATAATGGCTTCAAAATGGACGTGTGCACAGGCCCCATCGATACAAACCCAACACAACTTGAACAGGATCAAAAGGACGTTGTATGCTCTTGATATCACGTTCTGTTCGTTTTCCCAAATAGGAAAAAAGTCAACAAGCAAAAATTCAATAGGCAAAAAGTCAATGCTGACATCAGCATGACATCATGCTGACATCATCATGATGACGTAGCGTTGAGACATATGGCAACGCAACAACAAGATGACTAGGAAGATGACAAAGATCCAATCATATGTTGACAAGTGGCACATTCTCGACAAATTAAACGGTGCCACGTAGCCCATGCATGGGATGCCACATGGCACCCTATCATTTGATGGTTGGTCAAAAATTTTAGAGCTCATGGGATTCGACCCCATGACCTATTGGTAGGAGGAATGTGTTTGGGACAAGTCAGAATACCAACACGCCAAAGGTGAGGCTTGTTAATACAATTCCATTTAAAAAAAATATAAAGTGTTTAATATGCAAAAACGAAGGAGGAAGGGGGTTGTGGCCTAGCGCTAGCCTGTGGGCTTGTGGATTCATATAACCACAGTTTTAAAGGCAAGCACTGCTTCACTCCACAGCTCGGTGCACATTTTTGGTGCGGTTGTTATCACTTGACTGCCATAGATTTGGGGGCTGTGACCTGGTTGTGGGCACACTTTTAGGGCGCGGTTGTATCACCTTGCAACATGTGACCTCTATTTATGGGCTAAGGGACAACGCACAGCCCTTAGGGGCTGGCGCTTGGCCTTTTTATTTCCATGTGACCATATTTATGGGGTGCATGCCAAGGAAAAGGGGCTTAGCCAATAATTTTGTGTAAAGTGGGTTTTCCAACTATAGAATAGTGATTTTATATTGATTTTGGCCTGTTATTGGAGATTTTTGTCCCTTTTTGGGGGATATTGGGCTCTTTTTGAGGCCAAATATTGGGAGGAAGTTGGGAGATGGTTACCAAATTCAGATCTATATAAACTAGGTATTCTTGAGGCCATGGAGGAGATTCAGAGTAGGTTTATGCTGAATATTTTCCAAGCCAAAGCCATTTTAATGCAGGGAAGCTGTTGAGGAGTGTACCTTTGCGGGCCATTTTTGGGAGCTCCAATCATCAGATTTGAGTGTTGTTTCTTCTGTTGGGTTCTTGAGATATGGAATAAAAAGACCAGATCAATTTTGTAACCTTTTGGAACTGATCTGATGTACTTATTTAGATTTGAAAAGAAATAAGAAAACCTCACCTACTGAGACAAAGGCCCAGAGATGCAGGCGAGATTGCCGAACTCCGTTATCACATTGGTGTTATGGTTTGTTGTTATTTATTGCTTCATTTAAGTTCTGTACATGTTTATATGGTAGTGATATATTATCATATCTTCTTCCTCTTTCATTAATCTTCCTAATTGGTTAATCAACACATTCTTAATAACTGAACCATAGTCGTGTAAAAGATATTTTCGGATCAAGTGGTATAAGATCTAGTTGATGTTTGGATTTGAGTTTTGCATGTTAACCAGGGAAAAGCTGTTTTGTGGTGAAGGTGAGATTGTTGAATAGAATCCATTGATTGGATTGAGAAAGAGGACTTCTCACAGTGAGAGGATGGCATCGGAAGAGGGACTTTCTCAGGATGAGAAAGAATTTAGAAGAACTTTCTTTTCTATGTCGGAGATGATGAAAGTTTTGTATGAGGATTACTTGGAACAAAAAAGACCAAATCTGGGTGAATATTCAAAGGGAAAAAGTGAAGAAGGAGAGGATCCTCCTCAAATTACTCCTTCACCTCCATCATCACCTCCTTATTCTTCAAGTTCAAGTTCTAAATCCAATGCAAAGAAACATGTTCATAAACATAAGAATGAAATGCCATTATTAAAAATTGATGTTAAATTCGAATTACCCATGTATGATGGTGAAGTCAATGTAGAGAGACTTGAAAATTGGGTCAGACAGATGGAGGTCTATTGCAGTGTGCAATAGATCAAGGATGAGGCCACACAAATAAAGTTGGCATCATTGAGACTTGCAAACACAACTCTCATCTGGTGGAAAAGCAGGTTGCAAAACATAACGCAACAAGTGGGTAATGTATTTCCATCATGGAAAAGTTTCCTTTCTGCAATTAGGAAGCAATTCTATCCTTTGGGTTATAATGAAAAAGCATTAATTGAATGACAAGCTTTAAAACTAAGAAAAGGACAAACAATGAAAGAATACACAGATGGATCTGGTAAAATGGAATTTATGTTAGATATACCTTTACATACCCAAGAAACTCTTATGAAGTATATAGGAGGTTTACTTGCACATATTAGAAACATTGTATTCATGATTGGACCAACTAATCTTGATGAGGTTTCTGTTCAAGCGACATACATTGAAGCAGGAAAAACATTTGTTGGTGTATCAGGGGAATCATCTTCAAGGAAAGAGGACAAGAGGAAGTGGCATGGAAAGAATTCAAATGCAATGATGAGAGGGGAAGAGAGGCCCTCTTTCATACATTGCAAGAAATAGGGGCATGATGAGGACCGTTGTTGGAAATTTCATCCCGAGAAGAGACCAAAGTGGTTCAAGGAAAAGAAAGGAAGATAAACAGTTGCAACGACAACATGACTGACAGACTTGGGATCGGATTCAGGTGATGAATCAATGGTCTCATTGGTTGGTATGACAAGTAAAATTGGTAAAGGAATTGATTGTAGAAGTAATTTGTTTCACATCAGGGTCATCATGTGACATACTAAGGTTGATACATTAATCGATAGTGGATCTCAATCTAACCTAATTTCAGAATAATTGGTTAAGCAATTGGGGTTAAAAACACATATGCATCATAAGCCCTACACACTTAAATGGATAAGCAACCATCATCAAATGCACATAACATATTGGTGCACAATCAAATTTGAAATTTCATCTAAGTATGTGGACGAGGTAACATGAGATGTAGTGCCACTAAGTGAATGTGGAATGGTCTTAGGTAGTCCATACTTATATCATAGTAAAGAAACATTCTACGAGACAAAGAATCAATATCAATTAACCAATGCAGGTCAAGATTACGTGGTTCATTCTCATCATGTAAAAGAAAATAAAAATTTTCAACAATGGAATAGTTAAATAAGGTAGTTCAAGAAAGCAACAAACCTATAATTGTTTCAAATGAAGTGATCGATCTTAAGAAAGAACAAGAAATGATTGTTGAATGGAAAATCAATCATAGTTTGCTTCAAGATAAGATCATGTCGTGAAAATATTACAAGTATATCAGCTCATTTGCAATCATGTTTTTGATGCTATCATTAGTAATGTTGTCTACATGGATGATAGTGGCTTCAGTAAAATGTGACAGGGTTCAAAAGGCTAACAATATGCTGTTAGTTGTCATGATTGTGTTACAGTTGATCTTGATGAGACATGTGCACATGACAGAGTTCAGAGACAGAGAACAAGCCGGGTGGACTATCTCGATCTTGTTGATTGGTTAGTAACCTTTTGGGGAAACAAAAGGTCTTTTAGTGGGGAGGTGTGATCCAGATTCAGATCTAGGATCTTGATGGGGCTCAGAAAGGCCTAAAAAACCAAAGTTCTCAAAATGGATTCAAAACAGATGTGTGCATAGGCCTCGTCGATACAAACCCAATGAAACTTGAACGGGCTCAAATAGACGTCATATGATCTTGATATCAATTTCAGTGTTTTTTCCCAAACAGATAAAAAGTCAACATGTCAACAAGCAAAAAGCCAACGCTGACATAATCATGCTAGCGTAGCATTGACACACATGGAAGCACAACAACAGGCTGACTGGAAAAATGATAGAGATCCAATCATATGTTGACAAGTGGCACATTCTCGACAAATTAAACGATGCCACGTGGCCCATGCATGGGTTGCCATGTGGCACCCTATCATTTGATGGTTGGTCAAAATTTTTGGAGCTCATGGGATTCGACCCCATGACCTCTTGGTAAGAGGAATGTGTTTGGGACAAGTTGGAATACCAACACGCCAAAGGTGAGGCATTTTAATACAATTCCATTTAAAAATATTTAAAGTGTTTAATATGCAAAAACAGAGGCGGAAGGGGGTTGGGGCCTAGCCCCAGCATGCAGACTTATGGATACATATAACCACCATTTTAAAGGTAGGCGCTACGTCACTCCACAACTCGATGCACAGTTTTGGTGCAGTTGTTAGAACTTTCCTGCCATTGATTTGGGGGTTGTGACCTGGTTGTGGGTGCACTTTTAGGGCGTGGTCGTATCACCTTGCAACATGTGACCTCTATTTATGGGCTAAGGGCCAGCGTGCAGCCCTTAGGGGCTGGCGCTTGGCCTTTTTATTTCCATGTGACCATATTTAAGGGGTGCACGCCCAGAAAAAGGGGCTTAGCCCATAATTGTGTGCAAAGTGGGTTTTCCAACTATAGAATAGTGATTTTATATTGATTTTGTCCTGTTATTGGAGATTTTTGGCCCTTTTTGGGGGATATTGGGCTCTTGTTTAGGCCAAATCTTGGGAGGAAGTTGGGAGATGATTACTAACTTTAGATATATATAAAATAGGCCTTATTGAGGCCATGGAGGAAATTCATAGCAGGTTTATGTTGAAGATTTTCCAAGCCAAAGCCATTTTTATGCAGGGAAGCTGTTGAGGAGCGCACCTTTGTGGGCCATTTCTGGGAGCTCTGGTCATCCAATTTGAGTGTCATTTCTTCTGTTGGGTTCTTGAGATATGGAAGAACAAGACCAGATCAATTTTGTAACCTTTTGGCACTACTGTGATGTACTTATTGAGCTTTTAACAAAAATAAGAAAGCCTCACCCACTGAGACAAAGGCCCGGAGATGTAGGCAAGATTGCTGAACTCCATTATCACATTGGTGTTATGGTTTTCTATTGTTTATTGCTTCATTTCAATTCTGTACATGTTTATATGGTTGTGATATATTCTTATATCTTATTCCTCTTTCATTAAGATTCCTAATTGGTTAATCAACACATTCTTAATAACTCAAACATAGTCGTGTAAAAGATCTTTTCAGATCAGTTTTACAGGAGGATATGTGAAAGAGGAATTCAGGAGAAATGAAACAACAAATAGTTCCAAACGCTTCATCCGTTAGATTTAGATACTTGGATTTTTCTATGGCTGATGTGGGTTCTGTATCTGTGTTCATGGTTAACCTGTATAATCCTCTGCCTCAAAGATGCATTATCATATTCTCCTTCCATGCAAAGATATCGTACGGTGTAAGAATAAATTCTTTTGGAAATTCCATTTTTTCGATGTCTTCAATCTTTGGTACCTGCAAAAATAATCTTGTGTGTCTTTTTCCTAGAAATCTATCGTCTCTAATACCATGTAAATGTGTTGAACCTATACATAATAGATCTATCTAGAAAATGACATACATAATTTGCAAAGAAAATATGAGAAAAGAGAAGCATGAGAGAAAGAATGGAATAATTCTCATTAACCAAATGAATGAAATATAATTTACACATGATATACTCTGTATAACTCAACTAATGTTCACTGGAGGAGAATCCAATGTTCCATAGTGGTGTTCTAGATTGATATGGACACACACCAACAATTACGAGAGTAAACTTCCACCTAGTCTAGTCTCTTAGGAAGTTATAGGAGTGAACTGCCACCTAGTTTGAGTTAACTAGTCTCTCATCTATCTTCCTCATGACCTTCCCAACCTAAGGATTGTAACCCTTCACTAATATTAGTCCATTGGGTGTCCCATTCATTTATCAAATTATCTATGGAATAGGTAACCAAGAATCTCTCTACTGGGAAGTTAAGGGAACTCACTGTCGGGAAAACTACTAGGAAACAACAACAAACAATTGTTGTTCTAGTGCAACTCACCTACGAGTTCACTCTTTAGGCCTAAAAAATTGCACCTCAATATTCATCTCCATAATGCTCCATAATTCACCCATACTTCTTGATCTAGCTCCAATGATTTTTTTCCTTGCTTTTTCCTTGTTGTTCATGAAAAACTGAATGTGAAAAAACTTCCTACCCTCCTGCATACAAATTTCCTCTATTTTCCCAAGATAGTCAACTTCTCACTCTGCTAAATGTTGATTGTACCGAAGCCCCATTCTTCCAATAAATATGGAAGTGACTTCTACACCCACCCCATGATAGGTATTCAATGATTGGGCTCTCATACACTCAACCAGAAAAATAGAAGTTATCCCTATGATAATAAAATTCAGAAATTTGGGTTTGGATTAATAATCACAATTAATTACTTCCTTGAATCCCTCTTAGAATCTCCTAGACATTTCCCTCTCTTGTGGATTAATCAACCCCCATCTCTGTCCATATTCCCAACAATTGGTATCATATTATATTTATTAAAATAAAAAATACAATTTTCATATTACATTGCTTGTCCATAGCCATATTCATATCTACATTATGCATAAATAAAAAAATGAGGATTATAGTGGCGATGTTACAGCTACAAACGTTGGAAAGTATGGGAAGAATTCAAATAATGGATATTAATGTTGAGAAGAAATGGAATTAGGAGAAGGTAGCCACCAGAAAAAAAAAGAAAGTATAAATGAATTAAAGCAATGGGTAATAGACTTGGGTGAAGATCCTCATGATGCAAAATTTGTACAAACTATGATAAAAACTAAGAGCATAAAAATTCAAGTGTTAAAAAAGAAGCTTGACATGCCTAATATTGATCATGTATAGATACCAAAAGTTCAAGCAATGTAGCAGGAAAAAGATAAGTTACTATAACAAATGGTTCAAATGAATAATAATCTTAGTTCATATCAATAGAAAATTGAAACATTGGAAAAGGAAAAAAGTGAACTTAAGTGTTTAAATCCTTCATCAGTTCAATCATTCACATCAAAAGATCCTTTAGAAGAATTGACAAAGGTGTCACATGCTTTAAATATTAAGGAAATTGAAGTATATGATCTAAAAATAATGATAACTAGTAAAAATGATGAAATTGATATTTCAAAGAAAAATTGAAAGAAAAAAATGGAGTCATTGCTACATATCAGAAACTCAAAGAAAAGTTGTAGAAAAATTTAGAGCAAGCTCAAGGTAAGATATCTAGTAAAGCATATTTATTTGGACCAAGAAATATTATTTGGGATCATATCATCTCAAAGATAATTAAATCATGGAATTATCTCACATTGGTGGTTGATGAGTCTATCTTGGCTCCACAAACTCAACAAAATGTAAATAAAATATTAGAAGAACTGAGTGATAAACTACAAGTGGTCAACAATGTTATAGAAATCCTTAAGTCTAAAACTTGTAATAAGTTAAAGGCTTTGAGTATCAATGATTGTACTTATCTAATTATGGATGTTACAAAGGTATTAACAAGGAAGAAATTGGTTCAACAAGGTAAAAATAAATGTAGTTCAATTCATAGAAGTATTGAAACCTTTATGAAAAGATACAAGGAATTAGCTGAAATTGGACTACCTTCATGTTGGGATAAAAATGGAAATTTTGTTTAGAAGGAATCATATAAAGATATTCTAATAAAATCAACGGATGATATAATTAAATTTCAAGATATGGATGGAGTTTTGAAATGTCAAACTATTGTCTACAAGTTAATAGATGATTTTCGATTATTGTGGAAAATAAAAAATTTATTTCCTAATATTCCATCATATGATAGATATATGGATATTGATATAGCTTTCAGAAAAATGGTTAGTTACAACTATCCTATAGGTAATCATTGGAGGAATATAGATCAATATTCTAGGATGTATTGAATAGAACCAGTTGTCATAAAATCAAGACAAAGTAGTGCAATGTGAAAATAAGAATGTAAATATGGCAGTAGTTATGCTCACAACTCATAAATGTTTGGGGATTATAGGAACCAAAATTTATTTATGGAAATTCATGACTTAATAATTGCATGATCAACTAATACAGTTAACAAAAGAGATGGAATAAAAGAAAAAATGAGTTCGATAAAAAGATCGATAATTATTAGAGGAGAGTGTTACCATCCCTAAAATAAATACCAACGCTAAATCTTCTTAGGATTTGTAAAGAACAAGGATGAGTTATATTTATCAATCTTCGAGATTCATTTTTTCAATATGTGATGCAAGAGCATTGTCAGCAAGCACACATGGAGAGACAAATCAACGCCTTAGTGTGCCTTTGAATCATTTTGGAATCTTAACCACTGGCGTTTCCTACAAATATTTTTGAAATGATTGAAAACTGAAGAAGATCAAACGCTTGGGAGATGAATGATCACGAGTGATCTGAGAGTTCCCTCCTAGTGTTGAATGTAACAGAGCTTAGGTAGCAGTTAATTTTTTTTCAAGTAGACGAGTAGTCAGAGGGAACCCTAAGAACCCTCTAGGATAAATAGAGGTTTTGTATGCCTGAATGAGGATGATGCAAATTAGTAGGATATTGCTGCGACTTAGTTGTTGTTAAGTTTTTAGTTCTTGTTTTATCATAGCTGTATCCATTTACATTTGAATGAATATATAATAGAGGAAAATTGATCCAATGCATGGTGTTTCTATTGTTTACAATTCCCCGTTACTTTGTTTTCATGAATGAATGAGTTATATTGTTGAGTATATGAAACTGTGAAGTGTTTGGATAAGTTTCAATTGTTTTCTCTTCATTGAGTTCATGCAAGGTGTGCATACAGTCTGCAAGGAGTGCGTTGACAGAGTCTGTTTCGACTCAGAATCTCAGAAGAGATAGCATGAAACATCCCTTTGCAAGGAGTGCAAAGTGACTGTTGCAAGGTGTGCATAGTCGTTCGCAAGAACTTAATTCTTGCGTAAGAATATGCTGCAAGGAGTGACAGAGTCTATTTCGAATCATAATATCAGAGGAGATAGTGTAAAATTTCCATTTGCAAGGAGTGCAAAGGGCTTGCTGCAAGACGTGCATAGTCGATCGCAATAAGTTAAATATTGAGTAAGAATCTGTTGCAAGGAGTGCACAAATCTAAAATTTGACTAAGTGTCAAATTAAACCTCTAAGGAATCAAAGGGTTCGAAGGAGAAAGCTCATGAGAGATAGTGGGATAAATATTCAAGGGAAACGAAGTTATGAAGATTCACGATTCATCGACTAAGATCCGTTCAAGAGGGAGTAGGATCATTCCAGATCATCAGATTTGAGCAAGGTGCACAAGCTTTAAATATCTATGTGCACATAAGAGGAGAATTTGCCGAAGCCCCGAAAAGGCTAGGGATTGCCCATCATCTAGAGGGACAGGTGGCGTGATGCAACTGCTCTCCCTACTCCCCATAGGGTTGCACGACCTCCTGGTCAAAGGATCTTTGATTCTTGAGTTCGATGACTCTCTAAAACTTGAATGGTTTTCTTTTGTATAAATGCACATGCCCTTTCGGCTTCTTGGTGTAGGTCTGATAGAACCCATGACCTTCCCTTTCACTCTAATATGAAATATCAGAGTGTTGAGCGATAGCTCCTTTTCAGATAATCCCTCTCTTGAATGTGACCTTGGGTGATGACCACGCGATTGCAGGCACACCCACAAGCAGTTTGGAGTTAAAATACTTTTGGGCCCACAATTATCCTCAAGCTTCCATGTGTCCTTTTGAAGAAACCATGGTTCGAATTGCAACCTGCCTTCAATATTTTAAACTCTGCACAACTCCTGTTCCCACAATTTTATGGGATCGTCGATCTCGCAATCTTGACGATAACGTCTAAATCGACGGTTTAGATCTATGCCCTTTGAATATACGGACTAGATCTACCCCTTCTTTGATCAACGACTGCGATCTCTTTTGCAACTTCGAACTTCGCGGTTTTCTAAATATCAATCCCAACTCTCTTCCGTACTCAAATGTTACAGAACTCACGATCTACTGACACCTGTCCTGCTTGATCAACAGTTCTGCTCCCACTTCATATGTTTGACCTTTCTACTTAGATCAACGGTCTTCCGACCCTCTTCTCGATCGATGGTCGATATCTCCTTCGGGTCTCCGGAGTTATAAGATCTCAAATATCAAAATTCCTTTTCCTTAATGGATTTTACCCGAAGTTTGTAATCCACTGATGCATGTCCTCCTGATCTAATGATAGAGGATTACTTCAGGTATTTACTTAGAGCTTACAGATGTGCACCAAATCTCCTACGAATCCAATATCTATGAACCACTTCAGGACCTTACCCAGAGTTCACGGATTCACGCCATGTCTCCCTTAGATCTCACAGTCTAGATCTTACTTCGGGTCTTCGCACTCTGTCGATTTCAGTTCTCAAACTGAAAATCCCACTTCAACTTCCATGGAGCTCGAGATCGACTGCCAAGTGTCTCCTCATAGATCAATGACTCTCATCTCTTCGGGTATTCGGGCTTTGTATGTTTCAACGTTTCATCCTCCGCCTTCCTCTGGATCCTTCGGCCTATTGACATGTAACCTCCTGGATCAACGATCTGGATTCAATCTGACCCTTCGAATCTCTGTGCTTTGGGTGTTTCAAGTTTCAAACTTGCTTTGATCCGGATTATTTTTGGTACGAAATGAGAGCGGAGATATAATAAAGAAAGGCACAGAGATATCGCGTATATCCAGTAATATAATAGAAATATATCAGAGATGCAACCATAAACAAAGAGATACAGTAATACACAATTTCTATTAATGAAATAAATGTACAGAGACTGTAAAAATACAGAGTGAAAGACTCGCTAGAATGGTGGCAACTTATCTCTGAGAAGAGATGTGATGGCTACTCGCATTCGCAAGAAGATGGTTACAATGAGGCTATGGAGGCCTTTTTACAATAATCGGGAATGCCAAAATTCCTAGACATCCAAAAACCTAACCCTAGGAGATGAAGCGCCAAAAGTCATGTGGGCCCCGTTTGGGT
>ML782490.1:618291-637795 GCA_009831015.1 Picea engelmannii | reverse complement strand
ATGGTTACAATGAGGCTCTGGAGGCCTTTTTACAATAATCAGGAATGCCAAAAGTCCTAGACATCCAAAAACCTAACCCTAGGAGATGAAGCGCCAAAAGTCATGTGGGCCCCGTTTGGGTAAGTTGGTGTATCAACTTCCCGGGGTTGTAACTTTTGCATACGATCTCCGTTTTAGGCGTGTGATAGCTCGTTGGAAAGGTATCGTCGAGGAGATTCATTTTGGGGGCTCAATTATGCATTCAATTATAATTGAGAACCTCGATCTCGAAAAAACTTCATTTAGGCCCTCAAAATGGCCCCGGAAGTGAAAACCTGCTAAAAATAGTAAATTGCCAAAATGGCCAGAAAACTGTTTTGAGCCATTTGGAAAAGGTAGGTGGCCCCCGATATCCACCTGGATCATTCTTCCTCTCGAACTTCACAATATCTGATGGTCCAGATCCTCTCTAACAATCCGATGCTCATATTTCACCCCGAACAATCCGACGACTTAGATCTGTTCTTGCGATCAGATGGTTGAGGTTCTACATCGGGTTTCCGGCTCTTCAGGCTCCAGAAATATCAAAGTTCAACCTCGATAGGTTCTATCTCCTCTGTGCTGTGAAGTGATAAGGTTCTTTCACCTTCCTCTAATCTGATGATTTCCGATCTTCTTCACTACGATCCAACGATCATAGTCTCTCCTCCTCCTGATCTTCTGATATCTCCCCGCTTGGAAGATTTATCAATTTTCAAAGGTTTTGAACCTTTGTTATTTCTATGAGTCCGATTCTGGGATCTCGTCAACAACCAGGAAAAGTTTTATCTCTTCTGAGCTTCTTTCCTTAAAAGGATTTCGATCTCCCATGCACACCTTGCGTTCTCAAAATTACGATAACTCAAATCGAAGGATTTCTTGGAAATAAATTCTTCTCACCCACCTGGCATTCCTCTGTGCTGGTTCTTCGAAGCTTGGTTGCTCCTTGATGCTGTGCACACCTTTCATATGGTCTAAGTTTCTCTTTTCCTCTCTGAACTTCTATGATCCACTCTGAGACTCAGTCGACGCACTCCTTGCGTTCGATATGCACACCTTGCATACGTGTGTCAGAAGAGAAACAATTGAAACTCATCCAGTTTCATCATGAACTCATACAATCAATCTATCGAACAATCATACATGAATGAAATGAAAATAAAGAAACACACAGAATATCACAGTCATTCAATCATACATCAAATGAACAAAGTACAAGGATTTGGGACAATTTTGTTTGTTCTATTCATCATGAAAACAAATTACATAGTGTTTCTTCTACTCTACTCTGCTCTACTGATCTCTCTGATCTCTATCTCATTCTCTCTACTCTGGCTATCTATTGCAATACAACAATGAAAAAACTATCTAAGGATCGTCTCTATGAGCTCTCTCGTCCTGTCTGAAATCTATCCTATCAATTCAAAGTTGTTACCTAATCTGTCTTATTACAATAACTAACAGTTATTTTCAGATAAGAGTCAACACTCCATATCTGCAATCCATTATAGTTCGTAAGACTTTACAAACAAGTTACATATTTAAAATGTTGTTTACAAAATATCTCAACAACCTATTTATCTCTGAAATAAATGTTTGATTTGAAGCTCGGTCCTACTGAGATGTCATTCGTTCGCCTCCACATGTGCATTTTTGACTTAGAAGGTGATGCTCCTACATCGTAGTCCTCTGGTTAAAATTTCCATGGATTCCTCTCCATGAGATCCTGCACCATTTTTCCATGCTTCAAAATACCAGGTTCTGTAACCTAACTTGCATCTTCCATTGGATGATCTTTCCACTTCACTAAGTATTCAAGATATGTCTTCCTCCTAGTTTTCTTTCCATCCCTATGTTCAATGATTTTCTCCATCTGAGGTTTTTCTGCTATGGGAAATTTCTCTTCCCACTAAATTTATCTTTGATTATCTGATTCTCCTGCCTCATCTCTCCTGTAAGGATATAGGTCTGCAACATTGAATATCGGCGATATCCCAACATTGTTTGACAACTCAATTTCATAAGCATTGGCTGTGAATTTTCTGAGAATCCTGCATGGTCCTATCTTCTTCATCTTCAATTTTTTATATGTTCCCCTTGGAAACCTTTCTTTTCTCAAATGAGCTAAGACTTCATCTCCAACTTTGAATTGAACTTCTCTCCTATTTTGATCAACTCTTCTCTTTTATTTCTGGCTACTATTCTATAGCTGTTCTTTGACTCTGTCATGGAGTTTTTTCATTTCTACTGAAAAATCCTCTGCTCCAACACTTCTGAACTCATCTTGACTCAGATATCTCAACTCTGTAATTCCTCTTGTCTGTATACCATACACAATTTCAAATGGACTTTTTCCTGTGCTCCTATTCACTGAATTGTTGAGTGCAAATTCTTCTTGTGCCAGAATCTGATCCCATTGTCGACCTTTCTCAGTGAATAAACTTCTTAACAAGTTTACAAGACTCTTGTTCACTACTTCAGTCTATCCATCTATCCGTGGGTGATATGTTGAACTAAAGGACAAGTTTTTCCCTAGCCTCTTCCACAGAGTCCTCCAAAAGTGTCCCACAAATTTGGTGTCCCTTTCTGAGACTGTGCTCCTCGACAATCCATGTAGTCTTACTACCTATATGAAAAACAAATTGGCTATGCATGTAACATCGTTTGTCTTCTGACATGGTATGAAATGTGCCATTTTTGAAATTTTTTCCACCACAACAAATATGGAATCACTCCCTTTTTGAGTTCTAGGAAATCCCAAAACAAAATCCATACTGATTGCATCCCATGGCCTCTCTGGAATTGGAAATGGATGATACAAACCAGTTTTCTGTTGTCTTCCTTTTGCATATTCATAAATCCTGCATTTGTTCACAAAATTTTTCACCTCTTCTCTCATGCTCGACCAATAGTACAAATTACTCAGCTATGCAAATGTCTTATCATGACCAAAATGTACAGCTAAACCTCCACTGTGTTTCTCTTTCAACAGGTTATCTCTCATTGAGCATTTCGTTATGCACAATTGGCTTCCCTTGAACAATAATCCATCCTGGATCAAATATTCAGTCCATGGGCTTTTGTCTCCCAATAAAGGATTCTTGCATGCCTCATAAGCCTCCTTAAAATCTACGTCTTGTTTATACATCTCTTTGAGGTGTTGAAACCCTAAGGTCTCCACTTGGAATTCCTCTACAATCAAAATCCTCCTGCTCAAAGAATCTACTACTTTGTTAGCAATTCCAACAATGTGCTTAATAACAAAATTAAAATTTTGCATAAATTCTACCCATTTTGCATGTTTCTGATTCAACATTTCTTGCCTAGTAATAAATTGCAAATCTTGATTATCACTATACAAGAAAAATTCTTTGGGAATTAGATAGTGTCTCCACTTCTTCAAAGATTGAATCACTGCATACAATTCTTTGTCATATGTGAAATAATTCTTCTTGGCGTCATTCATTTTCTCATTGAAATAAGCAATGGCTTATTGTCTCGACTCAAGACTTCTCCAATAGCTAATCCACTTGCATCACATCTCACTTGAATTTTTTTTCCAAAATCTGGAAAGACCATAATTGGTTGTTCTGTGATTTTCTCCTTCAACACTTTGAAACCTTTTTCATCTTACTCTATCCAACTTAAGGACTTGTGTTTCTTCTTCACAGTGTCCAACATGGGTGCGCATATAACACTGAAATTTCTGATAAAATTTCTATAAAAGCTTGCTAACCCATGAAAACTTCTTACCTCTAATATGCTACTTGGCGATGGCCATTCTTTGATTGCTCTTACCTTTTTCGGATCCATATTCAATTCATTTGAAGAGATCAAGAAACCCAAATATATGAGTTCCTTCTTCATAAAATAATTTTTCTTCAGATTCATCAACAACTTCTCTTGCTGCAACTTTTCCATCACTGATGTCAAATGTCTTAAATGTTCTCCTTTTGTCTCACTGAATATTAGTATGTCATCCAGATATACTATGAAAAATTTCCCTATGAAGTCTTTCAAAACTTCATTCATCGATCTCATAAATGTGCTTGGTGCATTTGTCAACCCAAATGGCATGACCAACCATTCAAACAATCCTTCATTTGTATTGAATGTTGTTTTCCATTCATCTCCCTCTCTCATTCTTATTTGATGATATCCAATTTTCAAGTCTATCTTGGAAAAATATCTCGCTCCACTCAAACAGTCCATCAAATCATCCATCCTCGATAAAGGAAATCTGTACCTAATGGTTATCTTGTTGATGGCTCGATAATCTGTACACATCCTCCATCCTCCATCTTTATTTGGACTTAACATAGTTGGTACTGTGCATGGGATTAGGCTTTCCCTAAATAAACCTTTATCCAACAACTCTTGGACTTGATTTTTGACTTCCTCATTCTCTCTAGGTGTCAACCTATAAGTTGCTTTGTTTGGTAAACTAGGTCCTGGAATAAGGTCAATATGATGGCTTATACTCCTAATGGGTGGCAATGAGTGTGGTAACGCATCCACTACTATATAAACAAAGTTTTCTAACAGTTCCTGGATTTCTATATGCAAATCTTCCACATAAGTATTTGTAAGGATAACTCTAGGCTTCCTCACTACAACAAACTACATTTCCTTTTCCTTCTTGACTTCTTTCAAGAGTTCCTTCCCACTCATGAGAAGTATGCTTGAACTAGCTTCTCTCTTTTGCTCTTTGTCTTCTATGGGTAACAACATATGTGTCCTACCATTATTTTCTAGGGTATAGGTATTATTTCTCCCATCATGAATAACTATTCTATCAAACTGCCATGGTCTCCCCAATAAAATATGACAGACATCCATAGGAATTACATCACATAATATTTCATCCCTATAACCTCCTATTTTAAATTCAACTTGGCATTGTTGACTTACCATTACTTGATGTCCTTTATGCAACCATGATACCTTGTATGGGTTTGGATGTGTAGTTGTCTTCAACTCCATCTTCTCCACCATCTCTGTGGATACTAGGTTTTCAATGCTCCCATTGTCTATGATCACCTTGCAAACTCTTTCTTTCGACTTGCAAGCAGTTCTGAACAGACTCATTCGTTGAACTAGTTCCTCTACATCCTTATCAGGTTTAAGAAGAATCTTTCTCATCATGAGGTTCTTTCTTCCTTCTGTTGCTTTTGCTTCCACATGTTTCTGTGCTTCAAAAACATGTGCTTCACCTCCTCCTTCGTTATGTCTCTCGGGACATTCCCAATACTTATGGCCTTGCTTTCCATAGGTATAGCATCTAACTACACCTCCTCTGGCTCTTCTTCATCCTCTTCCTATGGAAAAAAAAATTCTTCCTCCATGTTGTCCTTCTTTATAACTTCCACCTTTCTCATGGTGACTATGCTTTTTGTCATCTTCATGCTTCTACTTATGGAACTTCTCTCTGGTAGTTCCCTTACCTCTGCTTGAGTTTCCTCCTCTGCTTCATTGTCTTTTCTTCCTGGCCAATTTTTCTTCAGCTTTCAAGGCTGCTTGATAAGCATCCTTGACTATACTAACTGACATCATGCTGATATCCTCTTGGATTTCATATCTTAGCCCATTGATATATCTTTCCATCTTTTCATATTCATTTTCCTTCTTTCCAGCCTTGATGTTCAGTCTGTAAAATTATTCAGTGTACTCCAATGATAAACCTTTCTGTCTCAGGTTTTGTAATCTTATGTAAAGATTAATTTGGTAATCCTTGAGGATAAATTTGGATTTCAGCTTAGCTACCATCCTATCCCAGTTTTAAATTTTCTTCTTACCATTTCTCCTACGTTCGGTTTGCAGTTCATCCCACCATAGAGCTGCATGACCTTTCAGTGTTGTCACTGCATGCTTCACCATCTTGTCTTCTTTGATATCTTCATAATCGAAGTATTTTTCCATATCACGTACCCAATCTAGAAATTCTTCAACTTCTAAATTGCCTTCATACATCGATACCTCTATTCTCGCTCTGGATTCTATTTTTGAAATTTTTTTTAATAAGCGATCTTGTGCAACATCCTCTGCTACATTTTCTTCGATCTCTTGTTCTCCACTCTTAGCTTCACTGATATCTCCAGCATCTGGTGCTCTCCTCTGTGTGGTTTCCATGGCATCCAATCTCATTCAGATTCGCCTCATTTCTTCTTCCATTACTGCATTCGCTCTATGCCTTCTTGGTGGCATGATTTCACTACGTCACCTACAAACAAAAATCAAATTATTGATACCACAAATGATATCAACTTACCTCCTTTATCCTTTTTTATGTTGTCTACAAACAAACTTAAAATAAGTTCTGATACCACCTGATGCAAGCCCCCCTACTCCCCGTAGTGCTGTGTGACCTCTCGGTCAAAGGATCTCTGATTCTTGAGTCTGATGAATCTCTGAAACCTCAATGGTTCCTTCTGTATCAAGACACATGCCCTTTCAGCTTCTTGGTGCAGTTCCAATAGAACCCGCGACCTTCCTTTTCGCTGTACTACGAAATATCAGAGTGCTGAGCAATAGCTCCTTTTCAGATAATCCCTCTCTTGAATATGACATTGGGCGATGACCATGCAATTGAGGGCACACCCACAAGCGGTTTGGAGTTAAACTAATTTTGGGCCTGAAATTATCCTCAAGCTTCCACGTGTCCTTCTGATGAAACCATGGTTTGAATTGCGGCCCACCTTCCATTTTTTAAACTCTGTGCAACTCCTATTCTCATAATGCTATAGGATTGTATATGTCGCGATCTTGATGATAACGTTTGAATTGACGGTTCAGATCCGTACCCTTCAAATCTACGAACTAGATCTTCCTCTCCTATGATCAATGACTACAATCTCTTTGTCAACTCCAGACTTCAGGGTTTTGAAATCTCAAACCCAACTCTCTTCCATACTCAAAAATTTCAAAACTCACGATTTGCTGACACCTGTCCTTCTCGATCAACGGTTCTGCTCCCACTTCATATGTTTCTGGGACATGCGTCAACACGCTATCGGTTTTGGGTGGACATCCTACGGAGGAAGTAAGAGTTGAGAGTTGAAACCCCCGAAGCCTGAAAGGAGAAATAAATTGTAGCCATCGGTTTGGAAGTAGGGCACACATCAATAGATCGTCGAGATATGGGAGTGCATGTGATAGAGGGAAAAGGGTCGTTGAATGATAGCTGACCAAGGTAGAATGAGGAAAGACCTCATAAGTTGATCAAGAAGCAACGCCTGAGATCCCAAGATCGACGGTCGTGCTTAATTGCGGGGACAAAAAGTGCTCAGGTTTTAAAAATATTGGAGCGGGCCACAATGGATACCACGGTATTGCCAAAACGACGCATGGAAAGTGCTAGTGGATTGTAGGGATACAATTGGTGTGGTCTCAAACCACTCAAGGCCACCCCGCAATCGTGTTTTTACATGAGGACATACCCCGAGGTCACCTATGGAAAAGGGCTAATGGAAGAGGAGATAGTGCCTGGACCCTGATAGTTCAACAACGCGAAGGGAGAGGTTGCAGGTGTCATAGAACCTACACCAAAAGACTGAAAAGGGCTTGTGTTTAATCACAAGGGAGACCATTAAGGTTTCAGAGAGCCTATTTGGCTCTAGAATCAAATATCATTGATTGGGAGGTCGCGCGACCCCGAGGGAGAATAGGGGGGTCTTCATCAATATGTATCAATCTGCAATATCTTTATGTTATTGTGTCTTCTTATATATTTGCAAAACAAAATTCATTCTATGTATCTGATATCTGAGCTGCAATTTCCTTCTTGGATTCATGGTTCATCATTCTATTAGCGTATAGAGAATTTACAAAATAAAGCAATTTAAAGCCTGAAGAAAAAATTCCTGGAACTAGCCAAGCTCATACCTTGTTAGTAAATTGTGTCAAATGTACTCTATTCTATACTTTGTTCTATACATTTCTATACACTCTTCTATACTATGTTCTATACATGCATGTACCATGTTCTATACATGCCTATACTATGTTCTATACATGAATGTACTATGTTCTATACATGCCTATACTATGTTTTATAAGGGAAATGCAAACAATGACCTAGTTTGAAAAACAAATATTTAGTTGTTGGGTATTTCATTATCACTTGTCCTTATTGGCTTCATGGTTCATCATTGTAATGGAGTACAAATAATTTACAAAACAAAATTATTTTAAATCCCGAAGAAAGAATGCATGAACTAGCCAAGTATTAGATGGATGTTGACACCATAACTGTTAAAATTTTAATTAAAAGGTACCTAGGCAAGTGTTTCTCATCCCTAGGTGCCTAAGGGGTGAGAAAGTGCCTAATGTGGGCCCTAGTCATTTAATTTGTGAGATGAAAATTAAAATGTGACTTTATGACTTTAGTGAGGGAGTGAGTGAAGAGACACTCAATCTCAACCACCCATCTAATCCAATCTCAACCGTTGGATGTGAAACTCCTCATCTACCAAGCATGAGGTCGATTAGGGTATGGGAGAACACCATTGAGAGGTTGTTCATTCAATTTTTGGAGAGCAAGAGAAGGAGAGAGGCTAAGCTTGAGAAGAGGTAGCATTTTCAGAGTTAAGCATTCATCCCAAGGAAACTATCTGACATGCATTTCGAGGTAGGAGACAACAAGAAAGGACAATCTGTATAGTAAAAATTTGAGGGGCTGTGCAACATTAAATGTGCACAATTTTTGAGGTAGACAACAACAAGTTATTCTCAGAGTGTTTGCATGCATTCCAAGGCTATTGTACAATGTTTTTTAGGCACAAAAATCGAGGAAGGTGTTGGGCACGATTTTATGGGCAAAAAAAATCCGTACAGTCCGTACGAACCTGCACAAAATTCAAGGGCCGTACTATCACAAATTATGGCCACATTTTTCAAGGTATTTGGCACATTTTTCAAAGCATTGTACCGCTGATTATTTCCATATAGTTGCAGCAGAAGTTTGGGATGCAAATTGAGGATAGTCCGTACATCATTATTTGCTGGGACATTGTTGTGGGTGGGAATCCCTCCTACAGACTTACCATTTAAGGGATCTAATCATGCATGCAGAAAATGACCATTTCAAAGGCCTCTAATCTTTGCTATTCTCCCAACACAAAACCCCACATTTATGCAATACAAAGGTGTAAATGAGATTCGATAACTCTACCTTAAGTCCTTCGTTTGATGTTGATCCCTTTTCTTTCACTCGCTCTTTGATTGCAAGCCTCATCCCAAAGCTAACTTGCATTCACACATGAACAAACAAAAAGATGTGAACATGCATTTCATATACTAATTTCTGGGTTAGTTGTGACAATATCATAAAATAAACATTCAACTTGAACACATGATATGGCGGGACGAGAAAAGTATTCCTTTTTTCATTAATCTTCACAAGAGTAAACTTACAATATGTGGTCACCACTGCTCTTCAAAACTGGTCCTAGGCTCCTCTTCAACTGTCCTCCAACTGCTTTGCTCTATACTTCTCTTTGTAGAAGGATGGCTAAAGGTTGGGACAAGGGGAATGCTCAATTGGGTATAGTCTCTTTACTATGATTTTCCTCCTTTCAAATGGGACCCTTACCCCTTCTTTTATAGGCTAGAAGGAGCTAGGTATTTGGTTGAATGACTAGCCATGCATGGCCGAAAGGTTTAATTAACTTTCCCAAAGATATGTGTTCCATCAACAGATTTCCCTTTTCCATGATTTTGTAAGTACACGCGGGTTGTATTGGGGTAGCTAGCATGTACATGTGTGCAGTAATGGAGCAGGGCACATGGGCCTTTATAAAGGGTTTTTTTTAAGAAGAGTTGATCAATAATGTTTTGGAAAAGAAGGAATCTGAGATGGTCTGATGCTAGGTAAGCATATCTAGTGAAAATTAGGGTTATAATAGATGCCCCCTAATGTGTGAGGTCATAAGAGCATCTGATGGCCGAAATACATTATAAATCTTTACCAACATTCCAAATAAGTGAGCCCAGGGACCAGAAATCGAGAGGTACCATCTGCAAAATAAAAATTGTCTCACCGAGGCGGGCATACCCATGCTCAGGATGAAATAAAATCATGGCTACCAATCAAATACACTATAGATCCCTGTCATATAACTATATAAAGTGTAGTCACGAGCAATACACAGTGGATCTACATCTCAAAATCAAAAGATATACATGTATAGTATCCATCTTCTAGAAGCTGATAAGGCCTGATGGCTGGAGATGAGGTATTCAGAGCTTGAGAAACAACTTCAAAATATTCAAAACTTAGGTAGGAGTGTAATATGAGTGTACAACTTCACTACCCAGAGGTCTTCAATGGCTCGTTGGTCATGGACTAGAGAATCTTGATGATCAGACTGAAGGCTTCATTGATTTCGAACAAAGACTTGATTGGAATTTTAGGGATGGTTGGGCATGAGGGAAAGAGACAAAATGCAGAGAGGCTAACTCAGGCTTGGTAAAAACTTCCCTTGGAAAATAGCATGACGAATGATGAGACTCAGGTAGCATGGCATTGACATAAGTTCACGATGCAAGAGGCAACGCAAACTCTCCATATGTTTGGAAGAATAACCAAACAGAGGAGGACACAACTCTATGTAGTGAGAATGGCTTCCTAACGTTATATTAAATCCTAGAGATTGAATAACAAATGGAAGGATGTGCTTTGTCTAAGGGTGACTCATTATGCTACCAAAATAAAATGAAAATACTTTTCCCTTCCTCTTTTTGGGGTATATTTGATTTTTTTTTTTTTTTGTCTTTTTCAATAATTTTGGAAAAAGAGTAAAATAATGCTACGTTACAAAGGAGGAATGAGTTTCACAAACATATGAGTTCAAGGTGCTAGGACAAGAATAATGTTCAAAGCAAGGACACTTGGAAAAAATCCCTCCTGGGGCCAAAGGTGTCAAGATGCAAAGGCAAAGCACTAAAGGGCTTGCGTATAAGGCATGTTTCATATGGTTCGGTTGAGAGCAACATGGAGATGGCATGAGGCCAAAGAAGTGGGTATGAAAATGCGATTAATAAGACACACAATGGTAACGTCCTTTGATGTAAGTTTAACGAGCCCAAAGGAGGTAAGATCGACGGTTTTTCATATTTAGAGAGTCTGGAAAAACGTAAAAGGAGACTCTGATGGGGTACCTTTTTTGAAGGTATTCGAGTCGGTTCGAAAAAGGGGTAAACTAGCACCGACAAGACGTCTATTCAAAACCATTTTAATGAGTGTGATAAAGACAAGATCACTCGACATTTTTTTCATTTTCAAGGAGTCTGAAAAAAGCTTAACTATGGACTTCGTTAGGAATTTTCTTCTGGACCATTTTAACAAGTGTGAAAGAATAAGGTCGCTCGACGATCTTTTCAATTTTAGGGAGTCTGAAAAGAGCTTAACTATGGACTTCGTGGGGGTTTCTTTTTCGTAAATTTAGTCCCTCAGGCCCAAAAAAGGGTTAATATTATACCTGGGAATACTCTTCTAGAGATCCGAGGCCTCTAGAGTATACCTTTGTTCATATAGTTGACTGTCCGGACTGAAAAAGGGGTAAAAAGAAGACAAGATCGCTCAACAATATTTTCATGTTTAGAGGGTCTAAAAATGGCTTAAAAGAAGACCCATTGGGGGCTATGACTCATGTATGAAACTAGTTCAGGTAGAGCCCGCTGCTAGGCTCATACCAAGAGTCTCTTCAATAGTCAACTTGGAAAGTATCCCAAAAGGGAAGAAAACGCAAACCATGGTGTAAGTCCTCCCACAGTATAGAAACTGTAGTCATGGCTTCAAGGATAGCCTCATCTGAAGGTAATTCAAAATCTGAGAAACCACGCAAATGAGGGTCAATAGTCCCAAAGGGTGAAGTAAACTGACCATACTCCATATGATGATGGAGGTTCTGGCCAGGACTGGCAGAGTCTATCAACGAAGAATCACAAGCACGAGGGCTTGAGGATCTACAAATAGTGAGATCAGACTCAGAAGGATACTCAAGCCCACTTGGATCAAGGGGGGGAAGCAAGGGCTGCCATGCCCCCATTGGATAAACCAATGGATCAATTGTTGATTCCAAGTCTCGAGAAGGAAAACATGATTGCACAGGTTCTTTCTCAGAAGCAATTGAACACCGAGGATAAGACGCCACATAATTAACCCGTGGTAGGGTGGAGTCTACATGAACACTAGGAACATATAAGGGGGCAGCCTGAACGTTGAATTAGGATGGTGATTATCAGATGCGAGTTGGTCAATAGTTACAATGCTTCCATTGTGAGGGAAATGCATCACCTGAAAAAACATAGATACCACAACGTTCATAGCATATACATAATCATGCCCGAGAAGCATACTGAAATCTAACGGGCCTTGAACCACTATAACATTGACACGGACAATCTTCCCACCTAATGAGATAGGAAACTGAGGAAGAACCCCCAAATATTCTCTAGGACATCTATCGAAAGCCAACAGTTCATGCGAAGAATACATAAGCTCAGGATATCCCAAGACTTTCCAAACCGAGGAGGATAAAATGCTTGCGAAGGATCCTTCATCCAGGATACATCGATAAATGTTTGTTGAATTAACTTCAAACCTTATTTGAAAGGGTGTAGAAGAAGGAAGATGAGGCTCAACAAGGTCATTCCAATCAAAGGAAACCATCCTAGGGCTTGGAAGGGGTGTACTCGGAACGAGCGAAATTCCCCCTTGTTCTGAAAGTACTGAACTGGAAATGCTAAAAACATAGTCGCTAGACACATCATTCCCAAAGAGAAGAGTGGGATTAGTTGAATACTGCAATGGCATGACCACTTTCTCAACCAATGGATGAATATGCTGAGAGACTACATGGTCTAAAGGCACCTCACCCCCCAAACGAGGAGTGGATTCAGCCGATGACTGCATCGACATGACCACTTTCTCTCAACCAATGGATGAATAGGCTAAGAGACTACATGGTCTAAAGACACCTCACGCCCCAAAAGAGGAGTGGGATCAGTCGATGACTGCATCGACATGACCACTTTCTCAACCAATGGATGAATAGGCTGAGAGAATACATGGTCTAAAGGCACCTCACCCCCCAAAAGAGGAGTGGGATCAGTCGATGACTGCATTGGCATGACCACTTTCTCAACCAATGGATGAATAGGATGAGAGACTACATGGTCTAAAGGCACCTCACCCCCCAAAAGAGGAGTGGGATCAACCAATGACTACATCGACATGACCAATTTCTCAACCAATGGTTGAATAGGTTGAGAGATTACATGGTCTAAAGGCACCTCACCCCCCAAAAGAGGAGTGGGATCAGCCGATGACTGCATTAGCATGACCACTTTCTCAACCAATGGTTGAATAGGCTGAGAGACTACATGGTCTAAAGGCACCTCAACCCCCAAAAGAGTAGTGGGATCAGTCGATGACCGCATTGACATGACCACTTTCTCAACCAATGGCTGAATAGACTGTGAGGAAACCTCAGAAGACTCAGAATCAGAAGAGCCTGCAAACAGGGACCAAAATATTCATACCTCTGGAAGGCCAGGGCACAAATGAGTAAGCTGATCTCCCTTTCAAAGATTACAAGGGAACTTAGGTTTACATCCTATCCGTCTAGGTTTCTCAACAGAATCAATGCCCCGAGCATGACTAGCAGTGGTTGGTTTCACATCTCCAACATGACTTGCAGAGGTTGGTGATGGGTCGATATCATGACTCTCAGAGGCTACATACCTATTGTCAGTATGACTAGTAGTGACTGGACTTTTCCCCCCAACATGACTGGCAGGGGCTGGTGATTTGTTCTTCCTATTGTTCCTCTTTCTACTTCATTTAGACTTTCAATTACTAGTAACTGTACTTTCACCAGATGTGGGAGAAGGAGGAGGAGACGACTTTGCTGATGAAGGAACATCAACATTATGCCCATGACATAAAGTGCTTAGCTGGAAAGCTTCAAGAGAATTTGGGACATTTGGAATGGTACCCAACCAAACCGGTAATCCCACATTCAACCCAGGAATGTAAAAAGTGGCCATCAAAGGGACACCAATGTTTCTGAAGAAAGGAAAAGAACAAGAATCCCCTTGCAAAGGGGTTCCTTGGTTGGTATCGTCAGGAAATTTAGCCATGAAGATCTTATGCAGAGGTTCTCCCCTTGCGGGATCATTCAAATTCGTAAAAGTCTCACACACTGGATTTGAAGAATTCGTGTTATCAAAACAACGCCTATAAAGAGGCGGCTCCATGTTTCTAAGAGAAAGACTAAAAATTCCTCTAAACTGATGGAGTGGGCGGTCTACCACCCTAGGTCAGAGACCCAAATCCACGACTGAGTAACTCACTATGGAAAACTAGGGAGCAAAAAGCACACACTAAAAGTTCCTACAAAGCATGGGCTAATGTCAACCCTAGGTACTGCGATATACCCCCACGGTCACCTGTGTAAGTCCCTAAAATAAAGGCAACTAGGTTGCCAGTTCATGAACAATCACCAGGCGGGTACACTCGACAGTCAGGTGGACCACAATGAGTAGGGTATCAAGCCCAAAACCTATCAAGGGTATTGAAAGCAAGTGTTCCAGAAGATGAATGAGGACCTCGAACGGATTCGAGACCCACAAAGCTCTGTGGCAAATGCGATCAACGGAATCCTAAGACAAGTCCTCTATATGCATTCCCCACTACGCTTGGTGTAACTTTGGAGGGGTTATCTCCGCTACCTTTCCGCACACGACCTCATTTTTAGCCCTTGTGTTAGAGGGGGGTCCCGGATAATTTCCACATTATTGGACTTCTACTCTCCTTAACACAGACTTGTATGTTTGTTTTAACGACCTTGAAGAGTTTCCTCTCCAACCTAATTCAAGGCCCTAACCCTAAACTAGTTGATGGACCCTACAAACATAAAAGTCTAGTTATTTTTAATTAGCGTTCTTTTTAAGGATTGATTTACTCAAAAGGTGTGGTAGTGCAACTGATGTTGTTAAGACTCTTTTAGAAAAAAGAAATGATAAGAACACTAGCAAAGAAGGATTATATTTCTTATTTTTCTTTTGAAATGATTTTAAGATGAGAAGAAAACACAACACTATGCTAATTTCTTTTTCTTTTTCAAATAACAATGCAAGGCAAATGCCAAGAAAGAAAGAGAACTAACAAGATATTTTTTATTTTTTCTTCCAATCAAAGCAGAAAAAACAAAAAATTATAAAATAAACTGATGAATGCACGATTCATGGCCCCCCCCCGGCCATGAGGGGGAATTTTTTTTCAAAGTGCAACTCATCTTTCTTAAAATTTCAAGCTAATAATAAGTTAAAAAAGCTAGGAAACACAAGAAATATTTCAATGAAAAAGCAAGCTATGATGGAATCCAACTTGTTATCACTGAAATTTCGACCGTAAATGGTTACAAGAATTCAGCATCGCCAAACAATTAATGTATCAGGTCACCCATGGACCAAAATTACCACAAAATCATTTCCAAAGGGTCAAAAACTATACAACCAGTGACAAAATTAAAGTGCACTATGACTACACAGGGTGCGTGCACACATGCACGAAACAAAAACGCAGGAAAAGTGCACATGCGCCCGATGCGCGACTGTGGTCGCAAAAATCTGCGCACATGTGAGAACGACACATTTATGAGAGTGGTCAGCCTCCCACCCACTTCTGGTTCAACTTCCAAGTTGATTTGACAGTCAAATCTGGACTGGATTTGACTGGGTGGCTGGTCAAAGACCTAAAAATGACCTAATTAGCCTCTTTACACAATACAATATGGTTGAACAATACCTCAAAGAGGTGCTATAAAAAGGCCATGGGTGCACTTCATTTTTCAAGGAATTCAATAGCAAAGTTATGCTGCCACTATTCTCTTGAGGAATCCTCTATTCTCATCAAGAGTATACTAGCATCATTGCATTGGGCAGTCCATCTCACCCCTTGAGTGGATTAGCAAAGAATTCTTTCACCATGTTTATTTTCAAAGTTGTAAGAAGAGCTTATTTTTGGGGGTCCAAGAGCCCTCCCTTGGAGGAAGAAGGGACTCATAGTCCTCTTTCTTCTTGGTGTTTTCTTTCACTGATATCAACCTTACCATTGGTGACATGGGTCTTATTGTTTCTTTTGTCCTTATGTCCCTATTTTCATTAGTTTAGTTGCTATTTTATTTCATAGTTTAATTCTTAGTTGTTCTTTTATATTTCTTTCTCTAACCCTTTTCCTTACAGCTGTCCTGCTTAGCAAACCCAACTAAGCTTGCAAGCACCTCTATTTTTCTCACTAAGGTGACGAAAGAGGCACAATAGATTGGCGACCATACTGGGGAAAGGTATCAATTTCCTAACCCATTTGGGTTTTTATAGCTCTTCTTTTGGTTTATTTAACTTGCAGGTGCCTTAACCGGCCCAAGCTGACCTGCTAAACATCCAATTCCAGGTCGAATTGAGAGAATTCCATCTGGAATTTTCATTCATAGCCGTGCATTATCTGTGCATGAGTTTTTTGGCCCACAGATGCACATCATGCGCACATGCGCCTAAGTCATAGTTCTATTCTACACACCTGTGCCCATAAGTTCATTTTGGTCTGCGCACATGCGCTCAGTGCACCTCTGTCTCCACTAAGACCCACACACCTGTGCAAAAAATACACATTGTAAGGTTTTTTGAGATTTGGGGAAGGCCCTTAGCCTTCTTAAAAGTGATTTCATGCATGTTTTTAAGATGCACCACACTTAGTCCCCTCTTCATATAAAGGGATTAGTCAAAACAATAGGCACTTAGGGGGTTTAAAAAAATTATTTCCTCTTTTGCTTTCATTTTCGCCACATGGATGGCTTGTTTTGACTAAAAATATAAGTTGGAAATCATTTTTAATCACATCTAACTTGCATTGAGACTAGAAGTTGGATAACAATCGCTTAGTATGCTCTTCTCTCGCGCCTCCAAGCGACCTTGAGAATCAGAAAAAGATTGTGGGACAATTTCATCTCCCTTAAGAAGATTAAAACCTTTAGGAGAGGACAACAACCCTTCTTGGGACTCCTCTTAGTTTATTTTTCAAACACATCTTAAGATTGTAACAGGCCCATACATGCCCACATGCTACAAAGATAGGATAGTGTTGAAATTTACTTTCTTAGATTAAATCACAATAGGGAGTTAAAGGAATAGTAACAGAACCACATGTCCACATGCTAGATTCCTAGGGACTTTTGAATTACGCAAGGTTGTACCAAAGGCACTTAGTTAATTAGGTAATCAACACTTGTAAGGACCAAGCGAAGTCCACATGCAGCAAGGTGACAACTAATTCTTTAAAACATTGGCACACTTTCACTCATTCACACACAAAAGTCACTTATCACTCACATAGTTTTCTTCTCGAAAACATGGAGGACAAAGTAAGTTTCCTCCAAAGGATTCCGAAACACCCCACCCTTTTCTTGACAAAACTATCCACTCCCATTTAATTTCAACGAGGTTGGTTCACACCCCCAACCTCTCAAACAACTACATCTAAATTTTTTCTAAAAACTCACTAAGTTTTCCTCCACAGGAGGTGCCAAAAGAAGTTTTTTAGTCTAGGTAGGATTTCGGGGATAGGCATCCAAATAACTCCCCGTTATCTGGTTCTCACATTGTCAAAACAATAGAAGTTTTCAAATAGGGAACTGAAAATCCTCCAAGTAAAGTGTTCCTAACACCATAAGGCAGGGAGATACCCATGAAGGGTTGAAGGCCAAGGTCCAGTTATTCTGTGCGTCCCCCCTTGAGGCACCCACCTCTTGGATGGGATCCAACCCGTGATCCATTTCTTAGGCTTAAAATATAAATGCCGCACTTTGACCGAGGTACCTAATGACTAAATTTTAGGACATATACCCAGGTGGCAATTGTGGGCTGCAATTGCACCTTGATCGGATTTTGTGTGGATATTGGGAAATATCACCAGTGCTTTTGGGATATGCCCCCTTTACCCCTCATTATAACTAATTATTTCATCCTTCACTAGTTTCTCTTCTGCTGACTTCAGACCCCACTGTTGAGTACTATTGGAAGGTCCAGTGCTATTTGAGAGGAAGGATGGTATGTCTTTTAGGACATGAGCATTTGTTTTCTTTGATTCCCCACGTAGACAAAACCCCCTTATCCACATATATGCCTCTTTTTCAAAACACTTTATGTATGATGCACTTCTGATTACATTTTGATTTAGATATATATATTGTCTAAAGTTCAACATTTGCAAAAAAACACTCTTGTTTATTTTCTCTCATCACATTTCGCACACATCCACTCAGCTAGTCAGACATCATAGGGGACCCATAGAACCCCCATCATTCTAGATGCTTACTAAACCTCCCTCCTATCTTAGGGGGAGTTCCTAGTCTTGATAACTCATCGACACCACCTTCACACACTCCTATGAGTGCCTCTGTCTTAGGATAAGATTTGCTTGGTTCCACATTACTTGGGTCCACTTCCCAAGGTCCTCTGTCCACTCGCTCTCCTTTACACGGAAGCGGGGGACCAACTTCCTCTCAAGGGGGAAGCACCAACCCACCTAGACTCCCTCAAGGGTCAGGTTCATAACACACTCACACCATGGCTGGAGATAATCTCCCCCCCCCCCAACTACAGATGGCATATTTGGCCTCTCTTATCATATCGTATCTAAGCAAACTCACAAATGATCCTATATTGCATGACCCCACATGGCCTGCAATGCCTACCAAACTACCTTCAGACATTCCCAAGTTTGAAGGAAAGGCAGGTGATGACCCTGCCAACCACGTCATGACTTTCCACCTATGGTTCTCTTCCAACAACATTATGGATGATTCCATCAGACTACGATTATTTTAGCGCACACTCACTAGACCATCTGCCAAATGGTATGTAGACGAAAAATTTGGGTCTCATGCGATTTTTGAATCCTTGTCCAGAGAATTTTTGACCTTCTTCCAATTACTAATCCACCATGAAAATGGTCTTGAACTACTCTCTAATTTCAAACAAACCTCAGCCACACATATCACTGATCACATTCACGAGTGGTGTAGATGACGTAGTTTGTGCAAAGATGAAACCACCAAACAATAGTGTCTTGAATTGTTTCTCAGATCACTTGTCTCTCTCCTCAGTAAAGATGTAGCTTCCACCTTCCCCCAATCCGAAGAAGAAGCCATCAGTGAGGCTCAACAATATGACCTCATCTATTCACAATCATGGTACTTATACATAGTACTTCCTTACCTCCCCAAACCCATGCCATTCGGTCAAGACAAACCCAGGATGTCTCACTCAGTAGATGGATTGATTGGTAATACCACACACCATAGTCCTCAACCCCAACCACCACCAATGTATGGCACACCTTGTTAGTCAACTGAGAGGGGGGGGGGGTGAATCAGTTGTTACCGTGCTTAAACAATTATGCTTCTTTTAAACTCTTTGCTGAGAC
>ML782490.1:593808-618191 GCA_009831015.1 Picea engelmannii | reverse complement strand
CATCGGTCTTCTTCGACTTCTCTTAGCAGATGTCATCAGTGGTTTTTGGCAGTCTCACAGTGTCGTGCCTCAGTAGCCCTCCGATCATTTCTTGATCCAATGGTTCAGATTAAATCGGGATTTCATATATCGCGATTTCGGCATTTGCGATGACATAAAACTTATGTCCACGGGATTCGCGATTTCCCGATTTGCGATGCACTTCAGCCCTCCTGGCTGAGCCTTGGTCCACGTGACCGTCATATCGTGACCACAACCTTACCCCATCGGAGCTACAGGGTTTGTGATGCCTCTGTCCTCCTTCTCTGCTATGTTGACAGCTGTTCCCCACTTATCGAGGTTTCGCGGATCGCGATTTTACAATACACAAATCTCTTGTCATCGAGATCTCCGATTTCCCGATGTATAAAGTGCCGACGGTGCCCTATCCTTTGCCACGCGTCCTTCTAGATGGAAGGCTCTGATCTTTTCAGGGTTTCGAGACCTGCAAGTCCCGATGCCTGGTGTCTCGGATCTCCGATATGGACAATCGTGCGACACGTGTCCTTCTTCAGATAGACGGCTTAGATTAACTCTCGGGGTTTCGAGACTTACGATGTCTCAACTTTCTTGTCCTCAGGAACTCCGATTCCCGATGGCCAATATCCCGTTTCTTGCTAGATCTCCGCCACGTGTCTTCGCTAACAAACGGTCTAGATGCGATCTCGACTCAAACGGTTGTGATTAAATCACAATATCGCGTTTCACGATTTTAGAGTTTCTGTTGCCGTGTGTTCTTGACATATCAAAGTCTCGATCCCCGAAACTCCGTTCCTCTGCTGACGTCACTCATGGTTTGACACGTGTTAACTTCTGCCATGTGTCACCCTGATTCGTTACCCACATGTTCCTCAATTGCTTGAATCAGTCTGACACTTGTCACTCCCTGGTTGTGCCACGTGTCACTTTGCTGACGTGATCTGTTGACGTGTGTTGGATCGATGGTACATATCTCATGTGTGTTTTAACGACTGCGATCAAATCGCAAACTCGCACATCGCGAAATCGGAGTTTCCGTTGTCATGAGTTCTTTTCATTTTGAAATCGCGATCCCCGATTCTCCGATGAATGAGATCAACGGTGCAGACCTCTTTTTTGCTTTAACGGTTGCGATCATATCGCGAAATCACATATCGCGAAATCGGAGTTTCCGTTGTCAAGTGTTCTTTGCATTTTGAAATCGCGATCCCCGATTCTCCGATGGCTTATCTCCCTCGCAGCTTCTGCATATCTGACAGCTGTCGGGGTTTGCTTCCAATCTGACGTCTTAGATCACTTCTTTTATGCGCTTAACATCTGTGCAGCTTCTCCCGATCCAACAACTGTCGGGATTTCCGAGTGAGATCCGATGGTTCTCGGTCTCTTTCCTATGCTTCTTGTGCATATAAGACTGCTATTCCTCCTGAGCTTAATTTCCTTTGTCTTCTATTTTCCTGTCATCTTCACTGTTGTACTTGCCATCAATGAAAAGCATATGCTAACTGTTACACATTTCCAACACACCTAAATATCCGTCGACGTATGGGGGAACCTCTTATTACCCCCCACCCACTTATTAACAACCATACCCTGTTGCTATTCCTCCACCCATCAGTGGGCCACCGTCGACACCCCCAATACACCCCCCTATCCAAACAAGTTCTGGTACCCCCTCTACCTCAGATTATACTTTGAGTACTAGCGAAAGTGCCATGCCTTCCTATGTACCTTACGGATCACAAATCCCACAGAATATGTACTTTCCATTTTCTGGTCCTCCACAACCTATGGCTCCCCCACATCTTCACGCTAGGGTGAATTTTGTTCAACCCTCTCCCATTCAACAATATCAAAATTTTGAACAGCTGAATACGGAAAATCCGACCCATCCATCGAATAATGCCAAAAAAGAAAGGAAGAAACAGGAACAATAACAACCCAGGGCAAGACGGGAATCAACCCCAACAAAACCAACCTACTGGGGGCAACTAGAACCAAGGGAATCAGAACCCCTAGGGGGCAATAACAACAGGCATCAAGGGAGAAATAACAATACTATAAAAACTAGCTTCCCTTGTGCCCTTTGTGGTTAGTTCAGTCATTATACACATCATTGCCCCCAAATCACTGATTTTAAACGACTGAAAGACTCAGGCAGTCTACCACATCCTCCAGCACCGCCTACCCCTCATCAAGTCCCACAAAAATATGTGCAACAACCCGCCCCAGCTATACTACAAAATTCTATTCCACACCAAGGTGTGATAAACACCCAACATGACACACAACCTACCCCACCATAGTTGGGACAGTACCTCAATCCAATCAATCCCGCAGATCGTACCATCCTCCTCACCAGTAAGGAATAAATGATTCTCCAAACACGTGATCATCAGTACCATGCACCCGCTGAGTCTCCTCCCATTCCTCAAGAAACAATCCCCGCACCAATGGGACCCCTGTTGGTGATCCCTTTCCCTAACACAGAACCACCTCTTCGCATCCCTCACATCCCATTGCGCAGGAATGTCCACAACCCATAGGCTAGGGAAACTCATAATTACAGTTTGGTTGATGACTTAGCAAAATCCCCAGCTGCCATGTCAGTTTTAGAAGTCCTTCAGACTTGTCCCACTTAGCGGAAATCATTACTTTCTGCCTTGTGGGAAGTCGACCCCGCAGATACTCGACTCATTACATTTAATTTTGACAACGGAGAACCTTGCCTTCCCACTCTGATCGCTTTTCAAATTCCAGTAAAAATTCGAAACATTAAAGTTCATTGGTGCATCATCGATGAAGGTGCATCCACATGCATTATGTCCAAATCTATATGGCAGAAACTTGGTTCCCCCGAACTTATACCATCTGCCATTACCTTATGATCTTATGACGGATTACCATCGTCTCCTGAAGGGCTCTTCCAAAATATCCCCATAGAATTCGAGGGAAAGACTATTCTCATCGACATTGAAGTTATCGACTCCCCACTCGATTATAATATCCTGTTCGGTCATAGCTACATGTACGCTATGAAGGCAGTTGCCTCTTCCTTCTTTCGAACAATGATGTTCCCCCATAACGGGAAGATCATTACCATTGACCAAGTCTCACATTATGAGCCTAACCCATCTGCCAACATCGATAACATTCTTCCTCTCATCCACACGAGTCATGACGCATACCCACTCATCGAAATGGGTCCCAAAATTTTCAAAGACCCATCATTGTTAGGAACTTACCATGGTGCACCACCACTTCTTCATCCTTCCAATCAATTATGCGTCGTATCATCCAATGGAACTGACATAGAGGATACCCTTCCTCCTTGGGAGGATTTTATCATATCTGATGTCCCACTAGTCGCATAGCGCCCCCCTCACGAGCCTCCTGCGAACTCGTCGACCCCACCAGTCCATGATTTCACCTCTCCCCAAGGCCATGTCCTAGTTTGGGAGATAGTTCCCCGAGCCATTACTCCAATTCCCTTCTTCTACCCTCCCCCCAGCGTACAAGCTTTTCAAGTATCAACAACGCTTACCCTCCCTAATATGGTGTTAGCAATTCCAGTTTGGTATTTACATCCACCAGAGATGGTCCCTTGACCATCCCTTCCTCCCCAAATGGAAGGGATACCAATGGCGATTCCCATACTCACTCCCACCATACCCTCTACACCCCCACTCACTGCCCTTCCTGCCATAGTTGGGGGCAGGTGAAAGAAGAAGGAGCCCACAACTCCACTTCCCCCATGCGTCCAACCCCCATGTGCGCTATGTGAGAAATATGGACACCGAACCAACAACTTCTCATCTCTACCTGAGTTATGAAACCCGATTCCACTCAATCAAACACCATCAACGCTCGCCACCATAGCAAGTTATGTCACCCCCACCCCTCACTCAAGTAGTAAAGGGATGTGAACCAAATTCTCTTGCGCTATATGTTCAGAATATGGCCATTATACACACCATTGCCCAACACTGCCACGCTTCTGACAGACATTAGCCGCAGTATGCCAAAGCTTCCAGAGCGAACCCAATCTAGCTACATCATCCCTACCAAACATCACTAACATTCATTATGTCACAACTTCCGTCAATGAACGTATGATATTCCCTTGCTCTCTATGTGAATCCTTAGATCATTTTATATACCAATGTCCTATGATCATTGAATACAGGCAACGCCGATTGACCCTGATTCCAACCCCCAAAGAATCAATAGTTGACCTTTCCTCAGCACTAGAGATTCTTCATATCATTTCTCCCAAACCTGAGGCACTCCCGACGCCTCCATGGTTCTTGGATGACTTATCCGAGGATTCACCCCCAAATCCCCCCAATTCTCCCATTCAGTTCCCTACAGAAATTTTACATCCAACTACCACGGGTACTCCTCAGTACTTCGATATTTGGTTTATGTCGACTGAATGATCGCAATCTCATTGTGTTGTTCCCCCTGCTTCTTCATCACCAGGGGGTAGCCAGACGACAACAATCACAGATATCACTCTTCACGACCCCTTGTATTCCGGCCAATTCCACTATGACGAGGAAATACTCGAAGAGTTAAACACCCCCGACTACCCATGGCATGCGCTACACCACTGAGCGCTCTTCTTTCCACAAGAAGCCTCCATGCCTCCTAACCAACACCCCATATACACGGTTGAAACCAAGGATTTTATCCCATCAGGTCATTTCGACTGGTTCAAAAACCCCATTCCTGCCCCTGATGCTTTTGAAGAAGGCAATATGGCCAACATTTCCCCGACCATCAATATCGACATTTCCATAAAAAATGGAGTCGTCAAGGAAATCACCATTGGTGCCGCTTGCACTCTTCAAGAATTCACCGCCTATAAATCCCTCTTCCAAGAATATCGGGATATCTTTGCCTGGTCATACACAAAAATGCATGGCCTTGATCCATATATCGTCGAAAATCGCATCGACACCTGGCCTGACATTACACCAGTTCTTCAAAAACAACGACCGCTACACCCCTCCAAAGCAGTGGCTATCAAAGCCGAGATTGAAAAATTACACATAGCCGGGTTCATCTACCCCATTGCCTATACATCATGGGTTTCCAACCCTGTACCCGTTAACAAAAAACATGCACTATCCGCGTTTGCACGGACTTTCGCGATCTCAATCATGCATGTCCCAAAGACAACTTTTCAACGCCTTTCATTGATCAAATTATCGATGACTGCGTAGGCCACGAGGCTCTATCCTTCATGGAAAGTTTCTCTGGTTATAACGAAATCCAAATTCACCCAGCCGATCAATACGAAACCACATTCACTACCCCTTGGGGTACTTTTGCATACCGTGTCATGCCTTTTGGCTTAAAGAATGCTGGCGCAACTTTCCAATGGGCTATGACATACATTTTTCACGATCTGGCTCACATCATCCTTGCATACTTGGATGACCTCACAACTCGATCCAAGAAATGCACCCAACATCTTGATGATTTACGGATCATATTTCAACTGTGTCGTCAGTACAACATCTGCTTGAACCCCCTCAAGTGCATGTTCTGCGTCACTGTGGGGCGCCTCCTCAGATTCATCATTTCCCAAAGCGGTATTACCATGGACCCCCTCAAAGTCCAATCCATCACATAAATTCCACCTCCTCAGAATTTACGTCAACTCCAGAGCCTACAAGGAAAAGCTAACTTTCTACAGCGATTTGTCCCAGACTACGCCACTCGCGCACACGGTTTCCTTCTCTTACTACACCACGACATCCCATTTCACTGGGATGAACATGCCCAAAAAGCATTTGACGATCTTAAAATGGAGCTCTCTAATGCCCCTTTAATTATTTCACCCAACTATAATCGTGACTATATCCTCTACATATCAGCATCAACTGTCTCAGTAGTAGGAGTTCTCGTACAAATCAGCGATGATGATCATGAGAATGTCATTTACTACATTAGTAAAAACCTCTTCGGGCCAGCCTTGAAGTACAAACACGAAGAGAAAGTAGCCCTTGCAGTCATCCTCGTAGTACAGAAACTACGTCATTACATTCTGCTTCACACGACTAAAGTCGTAGCGGATTCCAACCCTATGCAATACTTGCTTAGTCGTCGACAAATTAATGGAGAATTTTCCCAATGGATCGTTATCCTTCAGGATTACGATCTTGAATTATCAACACCCAAGAGAAAGAAAGATCTCGTCCTCATTGAACTTTTCACAGCCTTCCCCTTCGATACTACCAGTGCCCCTGTCAATACCGACTTCCCAGACGGACATCTCTTTTACATCACTTCGGATGATCCTTGGTACGACGACCTCCTCATCTACCTCCGAACTCAAAAGTTCGGTAACCACATTTCACGAGATGATCATCATCATTTTCACCACCAGGCCCCCCGCTACCTCCTCATTGGAGACATCTTATACCGGTGCGGGGTCGACACCATTCTTCGTCGATGCCTAACTATTGATGAGGTCGATAGAGTCTTGAATGACTGTCATAGCGGCGCATGCGGGGGCCATTTTTTGGGAATGTCCAATGCTTAGAAAATCATTCGAGCAGGTTGTTTTTGGCCTACATTGTTTCACGATTGCATTCACACTGTGAAGCGATGCGAGAAATGTCAGCTTTATGCCAACAAAGCATGAGCACCACCTGCTCTTCTTCACCTAGTCATTACTGCTGGCCCCTTTTGTAAATGGGGCATTGGCTTCATGACTTGTAATCCCCCTTCCAGCAATGGACACAAATACATTGTTGTCGTAGTCGATTACTTCACAAAATGGGCGGAAGCTATGCCCACCATCAACAATACCGCTGACATTGCAACGCGTTTCTTATTTAACCACGTCATATCCCGTTTTAGAGTACCCCTCCAACTAGTTTCTGATCACGGGAAACACTTCGAGAATGAGATTTTCATCGAAATCTCATCTTAGTTAGGATTCTCCCACAAGTTTGCCTCACCATATTACCCTCAGTCTAACGGAAGTAGTTAACAAGGTCCTCAAGACCATGTTACAGCGCACGGTTAATAAACATAAGAAAATTGGCATCATATGTTATTTTCCACGCTATGGGCTTACCGTACGACTGTGAAGACAACCACTAGTTTCACACCATTTCATCTAGTCCATGGGGTTGAGGCCACTCTTCCCATCGAGTGCAAAATTCCCACCTTACGCACCCCAATTGAGCTATTACCCGACACTGCTCCAATGGAGCAACGCTTACTGAACTTATAATCCCTGGATGAAGATCGTCGATCTTCATTACAAAACAATGAGGCAGCCAAAAAAGGTCAAAGGCTACCTTTGATCACCATGTCAACCATCGCTCATTCCACTAAGGCGACCTCATCCTTGCTTACGATATTGCTCATGATACCCTTGGTCATGGAAAATTCAAGTCACCATGGCATGGCCCCTACATTATCCAACATTGCCTCACCAAAGGTGCCTACCTCCTGGCCTCTCCCAAAGGCCTCTCTCTCAAAGAACCCGTCAATCGGTTATACTTAAAGAAATTTTATGCCTAAGCGAAGAAATTCTACTTTAGGTTATTTCTTTTATAGTTTTTTTTAATCTTTTTTCCATCCCTCACGTCTAAACTATCATTTTTGCTATTGATAGATGCTTCCTCCACCGGCCTACCACATCGGTTACATCGACGGCGCCAGCCGTTGGACACAAAATCTCACTTCGACAGCTTGGGCCCTCTATACCCCCTCACATGAAATGCTCCATTCCAGTGGCATATGTTTGGGTTCAGCCACCAACAACCAAGCCGAATACACTGCCATCATTGGCCTCCTCGCTGATGCCCAACATCATCATATTCGTCACCTTAGCGTCTTTCTCGACTCTCAACTAGTTGTTATACATCTCAACAATGTGTACCGCATCTGTGATCCTTGCCTCTTTCGCAAATACCTGCAGGTTAGACTTTTATCTTGATATTTTGATTTCATTACATTTACACATATTCCAAGACAATTGAATCAAATTACAGATAACTTAGCTAACATGGTGTTAGATTGGCATATATCACATCAAGATACCCTTACACATACATAAACATATCAAAATCCTGTCACAGCATATATAAATTAGACATCATCAAACACATTAACAAAACACATGTAAACATCACATAGATCCCAAAATTTATATTCATGTATATATAAATCGATCTATAGTAACATCAAAATGTTTACATACAGATATACAAATGTCTGCAGGCCAGAAGCACCTCAGTACAAAATGGTCTCACCAACCTATATACACAATAAAAAAATAGATAGAGTGACACTCATGGTGCCTCTAGAGAACCACCTCCTACCCCTCACTCAAGCAGTAGTCCCCCACCCACTACTGGTCCCTCTGGACCGAGAGGTAATCGTCTAGTCATAGAAGCACATGCTGCTGCTGCTTGCCGCACCACAACCTGCCATGGTGGTGAAACCCCCACACACTGCTCTAGGATGCCATCATCCTGGATGCGCAACCACATTCCCTCAGGTACGCCTTGTATCACCGCCTCCAGGCGGCGGTGAATATCCTCAAAATATGCTCCGGCATCCATCGGAGGAGCATACGATGGCCTGGTACCAGGGTCATCAAATTGACATCTTCTCACTGCTCTCTCATCCTCAACAAGTCTCTCCTTGTCATCCTCATACCGACATATCTCTCCTGCCCATGGCCCTCCCCATGACGATCTCCCTGGCTCCTAGTGAGCCGACGCTCTCAGCAGCTCAATCTCACGCCCGTGAGGTCCCACATATGCACATACAAACAAAGAACAGATATTATCAACATCCATACCAAATACACATGTCATGCTATCTCAAAAAATCAATACATGTCAAACTCATAAAACATACCTTGATGATCAAAAACCTCCCCTGGAGGTAGCACCATATCCGGATCACCTCGGAAGTCAACACCAATGTATGGGTACTGCAAAATCACTTGCGGCATCTGCCGCCACACTTGCGCCACCTCAGCCATAAAGAAGTGGCCACCCTCGCCACCACTGAGTTGAACCAAAATAGTCAACCACTGCCTCAGTCGTGGCTCTCGCGCCCCAGGAGCGCCCAATAAAATCCTAGGGCACAAAATAGGCACCCTCTCCAAAAACCAGGCCACTAGGATGGACCCAAAGGAAAATTCCCCTATATCAGTGGACCGACAATGGTCCAACTTCCCTACCATCCTGACATGCAGTGTAAGCCCCCAAGCAAAGTTCTCACTAGCCAGTACCCTCTCCATAATACTCAACTGACCACCACCAATCCGTTGAGTCACAAGAGACCCATACACCCTCACAATCATCACTGCTATACAACGATGCGCTAGAGCATCCATCGCCCCAATGCTCACAATAGAGCCCGACATAAAGTTCACCCTAGAACAGTACCTCCGACTCACTGTCACTAACACCACATACGCAGGTAACACCGAATCTGTCGGTAGGGGCGTCCCCCGAAACGGGAGCCCAGTAAAAAAATATATATCCTCCACCACAGTGTACGCAATCTACTCTCCCCACACCATAAAACAATGCAGGTCCATACTCCACATCTAGATAAGAAACTACAGGAGATACTCCTACACCCGTATCAACATGCACTCAAAGAACTTCAGCAACCCACAGGCTACCAAAGTAGCACGAACCCCCGGCTCCTCAATCGCCACGACATCCCTCAGCTGGGACCAATCCTGCTCTTGCCAATTGACCAACATCGTGCCAAATGATCATCTGCAACCACATAAAACAGTCCTAGGTCAGTCATATTGACCATAAAAAACATTAAAATCAATTTTACACCCCTCAACCTTGCCCTTAAGGCATGACTATTTAACCCACTGGCGCGCACATATGCACGCATGTTCACCCCACAGGCGCGTATGTATGTGGGCCTGTTCACTCCACAGGCACGCACTCATGCGCACCTGTCCATCCCACAGGCGTGCATACATCCGCACCTGCTCACCCTACAGGGGCGCCTCCATGCGCCCCTATCACGAACACAGGTGTGCATGCATGCGCGACTATGTAGAAAACAGGCGCACACATCATGTGCGCCTTTGTCCCTCCTATGGGCACCCCCATGCACAACCATCTGAATAACTGGCATGCACTCATGCACACATATTTTCAGATCGCCCACGCCCACACCCCTAAAACCCCCTATACGACCCTCTGTACAACCCCTGCTTAGAAATGGAAAACCTAATTCTATGCAGGATGATCAAACTACTAACCTGAATTTCACTAATCCTGAATCAACTGCCTTGCTCTCCCAAAATCTCCAAATCTCCTCTGAATACCTCTCGTCCAGTCACTTTGGCAGCAAGTACAAATGAGGTGCCAATGTGGGTCCTACAACTATATATAGGCATTTCCGCCAAACTTCCAATCACCATTCCGAGAGCTCCGGGTGTTCGTTCTTCGATCCATCTTCAGCCACAGGATCAACATCCCGTCATCTACATCAAGACAGTACCCGGGCCACTTTTTATCCCTAGCCCCTGGGGCGCCATTTTTTTTCATACCCCGTCCAAGTACGCATGCTCATGTTCAAAATTATCAAATAAATGCTCATATGTTCGATTCTCTTCAGATATTGTTCACGTCGGGTATTTGGTTTTCATGTGTGCAAGTACTTGGTCATCATACATCAACACAACCCCTTCAAGTATATAATCAACACTGGCATGTAATCATTCCCTCTGAATCTCAATTGCATCTCTAGTCACACCCTCTGACATTTTCCTATAGGATCTCCATCTCTGGCTCTGTAGTACCAACACCTTTATTTGCATCTTAGGTACTGTCACCCGGTAGCACTCTCCCCCACATGAGTTGTCTCATTCATAGCACCCTTTTGCACTTTGACACTCATGCTATTTTTCAACCCTTTAGGGATGGGAGTCCCGATAGTCTTACATCATGTCGCGCATCAGCCACATACTCCTTCTCCTCATTTTGCTAGCTTTCCCAATGGACTCCCATATTATCTCTTCAACGTTCTATTTTGACTGCACCTCCACAGTATCATGAACCCTCCATTTCATCCACAATTAGTTTTCCACTTTGCAAATTTCTCCTCATTTCACCTACCTCATACAGAAACCCACCCATGGGGCCCCCACCCTCCACCAGTTCTCCAAGAAAATTGTGCCTTATCCGGGCTAACCATATTACATTGGGGCACCCATTTCTGTATTTGTACACTCATCCCACATTATTCTTTATTTATTTGGTACATTGTAAAAATCCTTTGTTTTCATCATTTACATTACCTTTTTGTCGTCACCTTTGGAAACCTTCTTTCCTTATTGGCAAACGCAACCCATGTCGCCATTGGTTGGGGCACTCCTTATCCTCTACCCTTGTTGACATCATCCATATAATCCGAGTATCCCACAGGCCACTTACCTCTACCCTCTGAGTTTTTTCACTTTGTCCCGCCTCTGGCACAACTTATCCCACGTCTTGTTGTCCCCCTGACACTCGACTTAGTTGAATGGTTGCGTCCACTTATACTTTACATATACCCCCAACCAAGGTAGTCTTGAGTCTTCATACACCTTGAATTTGACCATGTAACTCCTCTAGTTCCTAACCTCACCTAGTAGATTTCACGAAGCCCTTTTCTTTTGGGAGTCGCGTCCCCCTTTTGTCGACATCAACACAATTTTCCAGAAGGGCGATAGTATCTTGACTCTCATTACCTTTCCAATGAGAGATCTCAGACAACACAGGGAGAACCACAATTGCTCCCTGCTGTCGTTGACCCCCGTAACATTCAACTTCAACACTTTCTCATGTTATGATGGGTCTTACTTTGCGACTATTGTAGTTATTTCTTATATTTTCCGAAGACCTCTGAACTAGGCTGGGCTATCAATGCCTATAGAAACCTTGATATTTCTTACAAATGTCACTACCTACTATTCAGAGTATGTTCATCCACATAATTGTCTTCTGCCTTTATCACGACTTCCCCTGAGGGCACTGCAGTTGTCTACATCAACACATCATTCCCTTTTTTTGAGTTACATGACACGAGCATGGGGCATGCCCGCCTCATTTTTACACAGTTTATTTTTACACACCTTATGGAAGGTTGGGTTCTATAGGTTCCATTCTCCCTCCAACGGGTAACTCTTGACAATCCCATTACTGCTCTCTCTTAAAATGACACTCTCAGTAGAAGAAACATTGATGGATTTCGGCTATATGTATGCTCCTAACCTCGTCCATCAGGGGGCATTTGTTATCACTGAAATTTTTTCTGCAAATGGTTATAAGACTTTAGCATTTCCAAATAGTTATGAGGTCACCCATGGACTAAAATTACCACAAAATAATTTCCAAAAGGTCAAAAACTATACAACCAGTGACAAAATTAAAGTGCGCTATGACTACACAGGGTGCGTGCACACATGCGTGAAACAAAAACGCAGTAAACGCACACATGCACCCGATGCACGACTGTGGTGGAAAAAAGCTGTGCACATGTGAGAACGACGCATTTATGAGAGTGGTCGGCTTCCCACCCACTTCTGGTTCAGCTTCCATGTTGATTTGACACTAAAATCTAGACTGGATTCGACTGGGTGGCTGGTCAAAGACCAAAAAATGCCCTAATTAGCCTCTTTACACACTATAAGCTGGTTGCACAATACCTCAAAGAGGTGCTATAAAAAATCCATGGGTGCACTTCATTTTTCAAGGAATTCAATAGCAAAGTTATGCTGCCACTATTCTCTTGAGGAATCCTCTATTCTCATCAAGAGTATACTAGCATCATTGCATTGGACAATCCATCTCACCCTTTGAGTGGATTAGCAAAGAATTATTTCATCATTTTTATTTTCAAAGTTGTAAGAAGAGCTTATTTGTGGGGGTCCAAGAGCCCTCCCTTAGAGGAAGAAGGGACTCATAGTCCTCTTTCTTCTTGGTGTTTTCTTTCACTAATATCAACCTTACCATTGGTGACATGGGTCTTATTATTTCTTTTGTCCTTATGTCCCTATTTTCATTAGTTTAGTTGTTATTTTATTTCGTATTTTAATTCTTAGTTGTTCTTTTATATTTCTTTCTCTAACCCTTTTCCTTACAGATGTCTTTCTTAGCAAACCCAACTAAGCTTTCAAGCACCTATGTTTTGCTCATTAAGGTGATGAAAGAGGCGCAACACAACCTAGGCTAAAACTGTTATGACAGAGACCAAGATTAAATCAAGGAAATCCCTAAGAGGTGTAACTCTTGATAAGGAAGAGGATGACTGCCTCTCCTTAAACAAAAAGTTTCTCAACAGGCACGCTTCTGATAGTTCAATAGCTAGCATGTGTGCGTGAGCTGTGTAAGGTCAGAGCATGTGTACAAGCATGCAGGTGTTATACAAGCCGCATGTACCTCTGAAATTCTTTGGAAAATGAAAAAAAACAATCAATCAAACACTGGCAAAGACTACTGGTATTGGGAACCAGAGTCCCTTGAAGACTCAGAAACTTACTTTGACAGAAAATAAAAACAATTCAAGGAAAATTTCATAGAACAAAACCAATCTGAAGTGTTACCTAAGCTACAAATTGCAAAAACAGAGACCATAATGAGATCCAAAAAAACCCTGAGAAGGATCACTTCTCATAGGGGAGAGGACGATTGCCTCTCTAAACAAAAAAAATTATGAACTCAGACACGCGACTGACACTTCATTAGCTAGTGTGTGCATGTGGGCTATGTGAAGGTAGGGCACGTGTACACATGTGCAGGCCTTATACAGGCCACGTGTACCTCCGTGACTTCCATAAAAAAAAAATAATCCAAGAAAAGAAATCAGTGAATACTGGTATGGAAGACCAGAATCCCTACTAGCTCAAACTTTTTAGAAACTCAGAAAAAGGTAGTAAAACCAATTAAAAATACCCAATAAGTATCCCCAGAAAACCCGAGAGATCCCTAGTATGGTTGCCAATTTTGTTGTGGGTAGGAATCCCTCCTACGGACTTAGCATTTAAGGGCTCTAATCATGCATGCAGAAAATGACCATTTCAAAGGCTTCTACTCTTTCCTATTCTCCCAACACAAAACCCCACATTTATGCAATACAAAGGTGTAAATGAGATTCGGTAACTCTACCTTAAGTCCTTCATTTGATGCCAATCCCTTTGCTTTCACTCGCTCTTTTATTGCAAGCCTCCTCCCAAAGAAGACCTACATTCATACATGAACAAACAAAAAGCTGTGAACATGCATTTCATATATTAATTGCTGGGTTAGTTGTGACAATATCATAAAATAAACATTCAACTCGAACACATGATATGGCGGGATGGGAAAAGTATTCCTTTTTGTATTAATCTTCACAAGAGTAAACTTACAATATGTGGTCATCACTGCTCCTCGAAACTGGTCCTGGGCTCCTCTTCAACTGTCCTCCAACTGCTTTGCTCTATACTTCTATTTGCACAAGGATGGCTAAATGTTGGGACAAGGGGAATGCTCAATTGGGTATAGTCTCTTTACTATGAATTTCCTCCTTTCAAATGGGACCCTTACCCCTTATTTTATAGGCTAGAAGGAGCTAGGTATTTGGTTGAATGACCAGCCATGCATGGCCGAAAGGTTTAGTTAACTTGCCCAAAGTTGTGTGTTCCGTCAACAACTTTCCTTTTTCCGTGCTTTTGTAAGTACACGAGGGTTGTATTGGGGAAGCTAGTGTGTACACGTGTGCAGTAATGGAGCAGGGTGCATGGGCCTTTATAAAGGGGTTTTTTTAAGAATATTTGTTCAGTAGTGTTTTGGAAAAGAAGGAATATGAGATGGCGTAATGCCAGGTAAGCATATCTGGTGCAAATTAGGGTTATAACATACATCCGTACTGTTGTATGGACATCTGGTTCAAAAATCGAGGAGAAATCTCTAGGAATGTACATATAAGTTTGTGTAATTTCTGAAGATGAATATGTTGTAAAAGAATTTCTCAGAAGGCCATAAATAATAAAAATCCCTCTCTCACTAGTTTTCCCCTTATGGGTTTTTCCAGGGTCGATGTTAGACCTAAAATCTCTGTGTCTATAATTTTCTGAGTTTTATATATTGCTGATATTTTATTTCTGCGTTATAAGCGAAGTTTAGAATCCTCATGTTTCAGTTGTGAAATTATTTTTCTACTGAGTTTTTTTTGCTGTTATAAAACTAGGTTTGGGCATTAAACATTGGCTGAAAAATAAGCGAGACTGAAACTGGGTTGGGGTCTAAAATTTTACATGGTATCGGAGCTGAGTTAAGAGAAGCAGCGATATTTCAGCAAGTCAGAAAGTTGGGACAACAATCACTTCACAGGGTAGAATTTTTGAATTTGTCATTTTCAGCAGAAAAGGGTCAATGGCTATAGGTTTAAGAGTTGAGGACAAACTTGATGGGGCAGATAATTTTGGTTCTTGGAAGGAGAGGATGATCTTGCTTTTGCAAGAAAATGAGTTGTGGGACATTGTGGAAAATACCGCAACTCATCTTGTTGTGGTACCTATTGATGATACTCTTCTTGCAGCTTACACTAAGAATATTATCAAGGCTAAGAGGATTATTCTTGATGCCATCAAGGACCATTTGATTCCTCACTTGACGGGGAAGGAAAATGCCTATGAGATGTGGGAGTCTTTGACTAAATTGTACTAAATTACTAATGAGAACCAGAAGATGGTTTTGAGGGAAAAACTAAAGAGTTTAAAATGACCAAGGATGAAAATGTGGTCACATACCTTACTATATTGACACAGGTGAGATATGAGATTGGAGCTGTGGGGGAGGCCATAGTTGACAGTGATCTTGTGAGAACAACATTGAATGGAGTTTCCAAACAATGGGCTGTTTTTGTGGAGTGAATTGTTTATAGGGAGAATATTCTCAACTGGGAATGTCTTTGGGATGACTTTGTTTAGGAGGAGACCTGGAGAGGTTATGTACATGTTAGTTCATCTATAGGCCATGAGGAGGAGAATGTGGCTCTTGCTACCACTAGCAATAAGAAGGTCAAAAGGGGTCCAAAGGGAGGAAACAAGCCCAAGGGTGAAGGGAAGAAAGACATGAGAAAATTCAAGTGCTTTGCATGCCATAAGTTTGGGCACTATGCAGGTTAGTTTCCTAAGAAGAAGAAGAAACAAACAACAACTTCAGCAGTTGTGGAAGAGTTTTCCACCAACTTTGACAATGATTTTTCCTTGGTTGTGTGACTATCCATGAGGACCACTCATTCAGATACTTGGTATATTGACAATGGTGCCTCTCTCCATATGATAGGGGTTCGTGAGCACTTGAAAGACCTCACACAGATTGGAGATGTTGAGGTAGTTCTTGGAGATGACCGGGAGGTCAAGGTAGTTGGTTGCGGGACTGTATCATTTCAGAGGGAGTCTTTGCCTCCCATGTATTTGACAGAGGTTCTATATGTTCCAGGTTTGAAGAAGAACTTAGTGTCAGTTTCTGCTATTGAGGAGAGGGTCTATGAAGTCTTGTTCCATGATGGGTAGGTGCTCCTTTACCCAAAGGGGTCTAGTATCACTTTGGCCAAAGTGATTAGGACTAGACATGAGAAGCTGTACAAACTTATGTTCCATCCAACGAGATCATTGACTCATACAACCAACAACAATGATCTATGTGAGCTATGACACAGGAGGATGACACATTTGCACGATGGGGCTTTGAGGGTACTGAGGGAGATGGTGACAGGAGTTCCAGATTTCAGTTCAGAGCACCATGATTTGTGCAAGGGGTGTCCTTTGGGAAAGTACACCAAGACTGCTTTTCCGAGAAGTGACAATAGAGCAGCAGGGATTCTTGATCTTATAGATTCATATGTATGTGGCCCTATGTCTTCGACATCATTGACTGGTTTTCTATAGTATATTGTATTCATTGATGAATTCGCATGGAAGTCTTGGATTTTCTTCATGAATACCAAAGGACAGGTCTGAAGTAGGTTCCAAGAGTTAAAAGTTGTTTTGGAGAATCAAACAGGGAAGAAAATTAGAGTTATGAGGATGAACAATGGGGGTGAGTATACCTCCAAGGAGTTCATGGACTTCTGTGTAGGAGAGGGAATCAGGAGAGAGTTGACCGTTCCTTACAACCCACAACAGAATGGGGTTGTAGAGAGGAAGAACAATGCCATTGTTGGTGCTGTGAGAGCCATGCTACATGATCAGGGGCTGCCACTATTTCTATGGGATGAGGAATGCTACACTACAGTTTATCTGCAGAACAGGAGTCCTCACAAGGCTATGGGGAGCATGACTCCTAAGGAGGATTTTTTTGGGAAGAATCCTGAGGTGGGGCACCTTTGTATTTTTGGGTGCATCACATATTCACATGTCCCTTTTGAGAAGAGAAAAAAGATAGAGCCCACGATAGAGAGAGGGATCTTTGTTCGGTACAATGAGACTTCAAAGGATTTTTGTATATACCTTCCTTCCTCGAGGAAGACTATCTTGAGGAGGGATATCAGATTTGAGGAGGACAGAGCCTTTAGGAAGTCTAGAGGGCCATAGAAGGGTAAGTCTTCACCTTAGATTCAGGTGAGTCTGCAGCAGACTACAGTGACACAAAGTTTGGGGCCACCAGTTTCGGGGACGACAAGTTGACAGGTGACAGGGCCACAGGATTCAGGTTCGTAGGCTACTGGTCCATAGGTTTTAAGATCGATTACTCCAAAGTCTACTTCAGGATCACTATCTTCAGGAGATGGGGTTGAGCAAGGAGAGTCCCCTCCATGCGACACTACTTCATAGAGGAGGAAGCTCAAGTGGCTTCATGATACTTTGAGGGAGGCATAGGGTTCGATGGGGAATCCCAGACAGGCAGTGAGGGAGAGTAAACCTCTCGAGAGGTTTTGCATCTACATCGCGATGGTGAACAGTATTCGGGAGTATGATCCTTCCACTTTTGAGGAGGCTTTTGGTAGACATGTTTGGAGAGATTCCATGATGGAAGAGTACAATTCCATCACGAAGAACGATGTCTGGGAAGTTGTTCCTAAACCTGAGGGGAAGTCAATGGTGACTTCTAATTGGCTGTATAAACTAAAGCATGCTGCAGATGGAAGCATTGAGAAGTACAAAGCTCACTTTGTGGCTCGGGGGTTTTCACAGGTTGAGGGAGTTGACTATGATGAGAAATTTGCATTGGTTTCTAGATATACTTCCATCAGGGTAGTGATCTCCATTGCAATAGAGATGGGTTGGAAGATCCACTAGATGGATGTGAAGACTGCATTTCTAAATGGTCTTATACAGGAGGAGGTATATATTGAGTAGCCATTGGTCTTTGAGGTGCATGAGAGAGAGTATCATGTGTGTAGACTGAAGAAGGTATTGTATGGGATGAAACAATATCCCAGAGCTTGGTATTCGAGGATAGATGCCTATTTGTAGCAGTTGGGTTTTGAGAAGAGTGAGGTGGATCCCAACCTATACTACATTGTGGTTGGAGAGGATCATCTCATTATTCTGCTATATGTTGATTATCTATTCATTACAGGGACAAAGAGACTCATGAATAGCTGCAAGGAAATCCTTGCTTTAGAGTTCGAGATGAATGATATCGGACTGATGCATTACTTTTTGGGATTGGAGGTTTGGCAGGAGCCTGGACACATCTTCCTGGGACAGGGGAAGTATGTGTGTGACATTCTGAGAAGATTTCAGATGGAGGATTGTAGGCCCATGACCACTCCCATGATTACCAACTGGAAGAAGCTTCATGATTCTGAGTCACAGTTGGTGGATTCCACTTTGTATCGTCAATTGATCGGGTCATTGATGTATTTGGTCAATACCATACCAGATATTTGTTTTGTTGTCAACACTCTCAGTCAGTTCATGGTGGAGCCTAGGAGAGTGCACTGGGTGGCAACAAAACATGTGCTCAAGTATCTTTGTGGTACAGTAGATTATGGTTTGGACTATCAGAGAGGAGATGGAGTTCATTTGGTTGGCTATACAGATTCAGATTGGGCAGGATGTGTCAGTGACAAGAATAGTATTTCAGGGTGTTGTTTCGGATTAGGCTCAACAATTTTGTCTTGGTTAAGTCAGAAGCAAAAGTTAGTGGCTTTGAGTTCTGCAGAGGCTGAGTATATGGCATCCAATCAGGCCAGTTGTGAGGCCCTTTGGTTTCACAAGTTACTGGTGGGATTGTTCGGTGTGCAGTTGAGGCCTACCATGATTTACTGTGATAATCAGAGTTGCGTCAAACTCTCGAAGAATCCATTTTTTCATGACAGGTCTAAGCATATCGATATTCATTATCACTTCATCCATGACTATGTTCAGAGAGGAGCTATGGAGATACAATACATATCTACAGAGGAGCAGGTTACATACATACTCACCAAAGCATTGAGAAGAGGAAATTTTGTATTTTTCAGGAACAAGCTTGGAGTGGCGAGTAACACTTTCCTCGGTAAGAGGGAATGTTAAAGTGCACATGTGGGCCCTAGTCATTTAATTCATGATATACAAATTAAAAGGTGACTTTATGAATTTAGTGAGGGGGTGAGTGAAGAGACACTCAATCTCAACCACCCATCTAATCCAATCTTAACCGTTGGATGTGAAAATCCTCACCTACCAAGCATGAGGTCGATTAGGGTATGGGGGCACACCATTGAGAGGTTGTTCATTCAATTTTTGGAGAGAAAGAGAAGGAGAGAGGTCAATCTTGAGAAGAGGAAACATTTTTAGAGTTATACATGCATCCTAAGGAAAATATCAGGCATGGATTTTGAGGCAACAGACAACAAGAAAGGACAATCTGTACAGTACAAATTTGAGGGGCCGTACAACATTAAATGTGCACAGTTTTCAAGGTAGACAACAACAAGTTATTCTGAGAGTATTGGCATGCATTCCAAGGCTGTCGTACAATGTTTTTCAGGCACAAAAATTGAGGAATGTACTGGGCATGATTTGCTAGGCAAAGAAAATCTGTACAGTCTGTACGAACCTGCATAGAATTCGAGGGCTGTACTGTCACAAATTCTGGGTGCATTTTTCAAGTTATTTGGCATGTTTTTCAAAGCATTGTACTACTAAGTATTTCCTTACAGTTGCAGAAGAATTTTGGCACACAAATCGAGGACAGTCCGGACAACATTCTTTGCTGGGACAACCATACTGTTGTACGGATTTCTGGTTCAGAAATCGAGGAGCAATCTCTAGGACTTTATAGATAAGTTTGTTTAATTTATGGAGATGAATATGCTGTAAAAGAATTTATCAGAAGCCCATAAACAATAAAAATCCCTCTCTCACTTGTTTTCCCCTTGTGGGTTTTTCCAGGGTCGATGTTAGATCGAAAATCTCTATGTCTATAATTTTTTGATTTTTATATGCTGCTGATATTTTATTTCTGCGTTATATACGAAGTTCAGAATCCTCATGTTTCAGTTCTGAAATTATTTTTCTGTTGAGTTTTATTTTCTATTATAAAACTGGGTTTGGGCATTAAACATTGGATGAAAAATCAGCGAGACTGAAACTGGGTTGGGGTCTGGAATTTTACAATAACTTCAATCAACCTCTATTTAATGACCTTTTTTTTATCTATAACAATCATTTTAATATCTCATGTTTTTCATATTATAAGGTAACATTTTAATATGTTATGCATCTTATATTTTGGCAGGGTGATTGCGGGAAGGCACCAACCTCAGAGAAGGTAAACGACTAACAATATCCATATCCATTTAAAGTGAATTTTATTATTGTTTTTATAATTGAATTAAATTGTTTTTTTGTTGATGTATGTAGTTGTCGACACTTGATGTTGAAAATGTGGGTCACGACGAGAAGTTTTTTGAATCCGTGGACCCAATGGAGATAATTAAAAAGGATTTGAGAAAGAAAACATGGAACTTATTGCATTGGATAGATGTGAACCAATACAGGAGAAAAAATAAAGATGCATATTTTTGATGGAATATATACAATGATATGCCGTAAGCACAATATTTTAAGAATGCTATTTATCACATATATTTATTTATGAATTTTTTTTTGCTAGTTTTATATGATTTGAATAAAAAATGTTTTATTTATATAGGATTTTTTGAGGGTTGTTAATTAGCCTTCTCCTGAGGCTGGTGTTAGTAGAAGTGATGCTCCAATTCCACATCGTCCTACCATGATGAATGAACCTTCCCCATGACATTCCCATGACTCAGACAAATAAACCTTCAGGTGCCCATGAAATTCCCTCCCAGTGCATGTCATACAAAGCACACGATGATGCAGATGAGCCAATTGATGATTCTATATATTTGTTTCCTAGATCATCATGTGTTACTAGCAAGGGAATAATGCCAATTCCATTTTTGGTGGACTAGAACATTGTTCCAATACCAAAAATCCCAAGTATTTATGAATTTCTTCATTATTTCCTATTATCTAACTGAAACATACATCTCTCTGATTATTTTAAATTAATGATCATATTTTTTTGAAGGAAACCAAATATTTTTTAAGAATATGAATGACAAGGTCCTAGATATTTTTTGGCCCACCATATGCACATGGTGGAATGCTCATAATGTTAGTTTGAAAAAATATCTTATTGAGCACTTGGTTGGGCTATTTGGTGAAACATTCAACAAAAGTGGAGTCACCTCATTGGCCTGTACATATTTGAAATATGTGAAGGATCAATATAGGGTTCATTTGCAAAAAAACCCTAGGTATGAGCATCCTCCAATGTTTCCTAAGAGTGAGTGGAAGAACCTATTAGAGGATGCAAAGGAGAAGACAATGGGAAAAGAAGGAAAGAAACCACATGGTCCAGAAAGGTATATGATATTTTGAATTTAAGATGTTGAATTTTATTTAGTTATATATAAAAATTTCCATATACAACCTATTGGAAATTTTTCATACACTCCCATACACATCAAAAGCAACGAAGAGTAGAAAACCACGGGCAACAAAAACTTGGATAGGGTGGTTACATGAAACTAAAATCATGAATTGTAAGTACCAAATAATTAAACCATATCATTGCTATCATCATCCAACTTTTATTTAATTTCATCCAATAAGCCAAATTTGAGATCTTTATATGCAATGTAGGGGACTCCATTCAAAATTGCGACCACAGAAGAAGACCTGTGGCTCAGTTTCAAGTTCAAATTTCAATTCAGGGTTGAACATTAACAAAGCACGGGGAAAAAAATATCTCCCCCTTTGAACAACATCGTATGTAGAATCAATGGAATTTAATTGTTGATTACTTGTAAAATCTATTCATGATTGTTTTCACCCATAAATGAATGTGTATTTATGTTTTAAGCAAGAGAGAAAAAACAATAATGAGACAAACAATGGACAATAGCCCCATGACAATAGAGTGCATCCCAGTGATGGTGGATTTTAGCGCGACCATGATGATATTATGGCTATAAAATTGAAAGTATGGATTACAATTATTAATATTTACTTGTATATGGTGTACTTATAAATTTTCTTGTTGTAATGGTAGACCATGTAGATGAGGATGCTTGGAAAGAGTAGGAACACATGGCAGTTGAACCAATGGTCTTGAATATTAAAAAAGAACACTTTAATGATATTTGTATTAATGAACTACTTATGTGGATAATAACTAGCCATATAAATTTAAACGTTTTTTTATTGTAGTCAATTCCCCTCAGCAACATCCAACATGTCATGGAGAGTACACGACTAGACATACAACACATCAGAGCATGCATATTTAATCAACACCATGAGAGGGCCCAATAATTGAAGTTGATAAAGAAATGTATGAGCCAATTATCAAATATATGAAAGTTAAGAAATATAAAATTAAGTGATTGTATATATTATGAGAAACATGTATAATGGAAACATATTTTGATGATAAAATTTATTGATATAAAATATTTGTTGGTACAATTTTTATTTTTCTACCTTATTATGGATGAATATTATATGTTTTGTATGTACAAAACCACATATCTACACACACATTATTTATTTCATTTACCTTTAATTTTTGTTTTGCTACTTTCTATTTATGAATCGTACTATGCCACTTTCAATTATTTTCCAATAGATAGATTGGGTATGGGGAATTGAGAATGATCTGAGGGGTAGGGGTGAAAACGAGATTCCAACTTCATGTGGTTGGCCCTGTTCAGTAGAGAAATAATTATTCTTGAAACCAAGAGAAGATCATTTAGGTATTCCACTTTAGTCTTTCTAGAATATCATATATATTGATATGTCTATTTTATTTATTTAACTATTATTCAATCATACAATTTTTTAATCTATGATGATTTTGGTAGGTCTTTGAAATGGAAATACAACTAATAACTAGACTATGTGTGATATGGTTATACAAGCTCCTGCCTCATTGATCTCATGGATACAGACAATTAGCACTCATTTTTCCATTTTAGTTAGTGCGTGTGCATAGTTGCCAAAGATTCATATCGATACAACTGATGTTATTCTTGGTATTTTTCTTTGATGATAAATTATGTGTTTTCAATATTAGAACAAATTCTTTTTTTTAAGTTCTATTCATTGTGGTCATGTGCCTAGAAAAATCCAATAGTTGCAGGGTGTTTTTTTCAACTTAAAGATTTCATCCATACTATCAAAACAATCACAATTTCACGAATTGTGGGGTGTTTGTCTCACCCTAAAGATTGCATATGTCCTAGAAAAACAAACATTGTTTTAGAATTCTACTAGTTTTAAAGAATTTTTGTAGTTATGCTTCATGGTAAAGTTTTATACAAAGTTAAATTTGCATTCCTATAAGAGGAATGTCTCCTTTATCAACATAGGTTTTTCATGTAAATAGTTGGGATTTTAATTTTGTAATTCAACTTTGGAAGTCTATGTCAGATGATGTAGAAATAGGAAGCATTCCTACTACTGAGCAACCAAACCAACCTAAGGAAAAAGTTGTCAAATGTCAAGAGGTTGAATAATTTCTAGAAGAAAATAGGAAACTTCAAGAACAATAAGTTGAACAATTTTCTAATTCTTTATCACAATCTACATTTTCTTATATATGTAGATATATAGGCTCTATGATGTCTTATTTTTTTCTAGTTATTTTTTAGAATAACTTCAAGTAACTTTTAAAGCAATTCGTAGTTATAAATGTGGAAATACATATTTATTGATTCAAGTAATCCCAAACCAATGTATATTTCAACCCTTTACTAAATTTTGAGCATAAATCACCCTAGTATATAGTTTTTAGGGTTTACAACATATCCACACTCTTGTAAATTGTAAATTACCAACACCATATATGTATTTTTCTTCC
>ML782490.1:565086-593758 GCA_009831015.1 Picea engelmannii | reverse complement strand
TATTGGAGCTATATAGAAGCATGGGAGTGCATTTCCATTAGGTCACTTTCTACTGTTTTAGTCTCTCAATTTACAAGGCAGGATTTTCCTCTTTTACACAACAACCACTTTTATTTTTGCAAATGGAAATCTAAATATGTAGACATGTGTAAAATTATCTAACACACCCTTGACAACTTGAATCACTCAAATTGCAGATCTGTTAAGACTTAGGCGTGCATTGTGTACAAGGGAAAAAATTACAGTTTAAAAGAAACACATGTATTTCTTAAGTGTGAGTGTGCATATTTAGATGTAGAGGATCTAATAAGATTGAATTAGGGTTTTATGAAACAATAGAAACACTAATATTAATAATATATGTCGTCATATATCGAGAGCATTGTCATCTACATGTATTCGATTTCTTAGTCTAACACATTTGCCTTCTCCCTATGTCCAATGCATCATAGGCATGGATTTCAATGTACAACATCAATTTTATTTTTTATTTTTCTTTATTTTCAACCTGTCAGAACTCTGACACTAGTTCTCATCATCAAATATCCAACGAAAAATTACTATCCCCATCGATTCTCCCATGGAAAATTCTCCAAGTGAATCGATGCTTTGTCGGTATTTCGACGAATTGTTCCCGCCTTCCCATTACAACATTTGTAAGGTACAATATATGTTATACTATCTGAAAACAAAAATATTGCAGAGAATAATAGTGGAACAACACAATATATTAAACCACAACACCAAAATAATACCTTTATTGATAGGAAACAATGTTTGCTTGCCTCTTCGAGGGGGAAACCTCTAGCAGAGGAACACTCTATTAAAATAATTCTCAAGAAAATACTTCTCATTCCCTCGACTCCTATTTATACTAAATATATCTACCAAATTAAAAATTTAGAGGAAGATCTTCTAGAAGCAAAAACTTCTATTAGGTCTTCTTACATTTGACTTATTCTTCCTTATTACTAGGCCTTATTAATATTTTCCTTTATTACATGGAAAATATATTATTCTACCTACACGAGGTATTAGAGAGGTTAGGTCCCTAGGATGCCCTCCCCCTTCAAAAACATCATTGTCCTCAAGGCTTGAGATGAGGAAATTGTTGCAGAATGGTAGTTGGCTCCCAAGTGGCATTTGCTGGAGTTGTATCTTTCCACTATACTAAAACTTCCTTGATGGTTTTCTCACAGAGACGATGCTCACATTGGTCCAAGGAAACTTGTGTCTGCAACCAGATGGAGCCTTATTCATCCAACTGAGGAAGACTGGTTTGCATTTGGCACTTAGTTCCAATCACCTTCTTTAAGCAGGAAACATGAAAAACATGTTGGAGCTTAGAATGATTGGGAAAATCTAATTGATAGGCCACCTGTCCCATGCGCTTGAGAACTATATAAGGATCATAAAATTCGGGCATCAGTTTATGAAAATGGTCACCCTTGAATTAATTCTTCTTATAAGGATGTATTCGAAGAAACACCTTGTCCCCTTCAACAAATTGATGTTCTGAGTGAACTTGATCTTCTTGTTTCTTCATGCGATCCTAAGACATGGCCAAATTCTATTTGAGGGTATGGAAAATATCCTCTCGAACTATAAGCGTTTGGTCAACCGCATGGACCTTCAAGATGTTGGCATGTCTAAGAGAAATGAAGGTATATTTTGGCCATATAGTGCTTCAAAAGGATTCATGCGAGTATCTATATGGTAAGAAGTGTTGTACCACCATTTCGCCAGGGGTAACGATTGAGCCCACTGATTTTTCCTATTTTTCCTTTCAGACGCAAAAAAAATCATATATGTTTCCAAACACTTGTTGACAACTTCGGTCTTAACATTAGTATTTGGATGATAGGTAGTGCTGAGAAGAAATTGCGTTCCCTGTAGCTTGAACAATTCTTGCAAAAAAATGTTGGTGAAAGTGGAATCTCTATCAGAAAAAATAGAACGAGGCATGACATGAAGCTTGAAGATATGACCCATAAAATGTTGATCCATAATGGAGGCGGTAAATGGGTGTTGAAGAGCACATAAATGAGAATACCTAGAAAGATGATTAACTACCACGATGATGACTAACTTATTGCTCGATTTAGGTAATCCAACAATGAAATCCATAGAGATATCACTCCAAATAGTGGGTGGAATTGAGAGTGATTGTAGTGTGCCTGGGGCTTTGACTGTTTCTCTGTTGTTGCATTGATAGACATCAAATTCCACCACAAAAGTAAGAATGTGTTGTTGTTACAGGAAAATCCCCCTACAGACAGGTGGATTCCCTCTTGGACCCTAAATCTTTAAGATCAAGACAGAAATGTGCTAACTTTGGTCACTGACATCCCTTTAAACCTAGCTAGGCTAATCTATAGATAAGAGGAAGAAGATGGACCTTTTTAATGATGTTTGTCCTCACCTTGTCCAAGTTGAGATCTGATCCCCAAGCTCTTCAACAAGTCCTGCAATCCAATCAAAGACAAAGCATTCTTCCTATTCTACTATGATTAGTTTGAAACTAGATCTATCCATTAAAGACAAGTTCAAGTAGGTATAAAAAATATTGAAGGAAATAGGCCAAGCACATGTATTAATAAGAAATCAATAGAGATACTTACAGACCTTTGATTAAGCTACAACAACCTCTCCAAGCTCTCCTTATCCAACCCCTTGGTCAAATGATCGACAAAGAAAATGACTATGCTTCATTGATTATCTCCCTTATGAGATCATACGTTTGATGCCTTCATTGTTCCATTTTCCTTATGAGATCATAAGTTAGGTATTTATCAATTTCTCCATCTCCTTCACCATGAGAAGGCCTCCTTATATAATCTTATAGAGGCCTAACCACCTTAGAGATTCTTGGGATAGGTTGAGGATCTTTCTCCATCAGTTGTGGATCCTCCCTAAGATCTAGCCTTGACCTCATATTCGAATCCAACTGATTTCAGAGATAAGGGGGATCTTCCCCTGATTTTCTCAACAACATAACACTCCCCTAGAATGGTGCATAGAGTGCTACAAAGCTCCCCCAAAGGAGGGCAAGGAGTGCTATAACTCCTTGCTAGTGGGTAGGGAAGCGCCGCCCTTCAAAATTCATTTTTAAGTGGTCTTCTTCAAGGAAAAGGCTTTGTACTCTTTGTCAAATGATTTCTCTTTCTTTAACCAGTCTTTGAGGATGTCTTCAAGTGTTCCTTATGATGTCGTTTGAGACACGACATAGGAAAGATGACTGTATGATGTCTGCGAAACTTGTGACACTTGTGGCTAGAATGCGACACTTGCGACACTTGTAATGACGACAATAGGTTATCATGGAAGTAAGTAACTTTGATGTGCAACATATTGCCCCCCAAAGTGCGAGGTTAGAATATGGAAAATGATGACTGAAGTACTTTGTAGAATTTTTTGAGCAAGGGTATGGACTTAGAGAACCTGGTAGAAGTTGCATACAACCATCAGAAAAATGTTATGATATGTTTCAAACCCAAAGAAGGCATACCTATGCTTGAGTGATAAATATTTTCAAGGTATGGCCGCCATTATATACACCGCGGATCCATAATTATAAAAAGGTATAGCCACCAAAGATACAATGTGGATCTATACCTCCATGACATGAAATGATCGTAGCCACAAAAAATACATAGTGGATCTATAAGACGACAAGACATAGCCACAGACCAATACAAAGTGGATCTATGTGACAGTATATGTGTCAATATTTAATAGAAACCCCGTCGCAACCTAGGCAAAGTGCATATCCGAGTGATCACTCAAACCAGGGTCTTCTTACCGATGTCGATGTAGTACGAGTCTAACCATGTGAATAGATGTCCTGATGTCGAACAAGGTAGAAAACATTTGATTACCGGTCAATGATGTAAACTGTTAACAAGTGGGAGGGAAATAACCATTTATGTCAATTATTCCCAAGGTACCCTAGTACATTCCAACGAGTGTGAATAGATGTGCTGAAGTCGAACATTCGTGGAATCATCTGATCAGAGGTCAATGATGTAAACCGATTGTCGGAAGTGAGGAGGCCTACCATTGAGGCATGAAGGTTCCAAAGTACTAACTGGTTTCTATGTCTAATTCCTAGATAATGTGTTGAAGATGATAGGAACAAACTCGTCGAAGGAGGGCCTTGATGTATCCCCCATCAACGAAATGAAACTGACATAGAGATGTAAATTGATGGATCAAATGAAAATGGACTGACATGGGTATTGAAATAGGAAATTTGTGATGGTTGACTCTCGAGGAGGATACTTCCCTTGAATACTAAGGCACAGCAATAGAAACACGACATGGACCAAAACATGATAATGAAGTGGATACTATGAATTTCGTCAGGTGACCCAAAGGAGTAAAGAAACTCAGAGGATTGGTTTAGTGCATAGGTTCAACAGATTAAAATGTATGCAAATAAAAAGTGTGGCGTTCAAGGGCGACCGTAAGAGTGACTGGTGATGTTTTCAAAAACCGTTTGGCTTGCTTCCTTCAAATATTTCCCCCATCTAGATAGATGAGTACCTCTTTTTGATTTAATGAGCTCAAGGAGGGTAACACATGATCAATATAAATCACCTTCAGTAAGTCCCTCTTCCTTTGTTTAATGAACTGGAATAAGTAAGGGTTCGGTCCTGTATGGGCCCTTCAATGTATATTTTTTAACGAGTCCAGAGAAGGTAAACTCAGTGATTTTTCATGTTTAGAGAGTCTGAAAAGAACTTAAAGGCGACTCTAGGGTTGTCCTTTTTCATAATATTAGTCTCGCGAGGCCAAAAAGGAGATAAATTATCACTCGAAAGACGCCCTTTCAAACCTTTTAACGAGTGGGAAAGGAAGCAAGATCACTCAGGAATATTTTCATGTTTAGAGAGTCCAAAAAGAGATTAAAGGAGACTCCAGGGGGTTCCTTTTTCATATAACCTTTATGAGTCTTAAAAAGTGATAAAAGTTTACTCGGTTGCGTTCTCATGTTTTTTTGAGCGTGAGAAGGAACTAAGACCATGCTCGTTATTGGTTTCATTTTTACACAAACTTGAAACAAAATTAAAATATGATTTTGAATTCACAATGTAATTTCCAAAGGTTGGGATATGCATGGATGGTTGGTACTCTTCCCCTAGCTTGAAAATATAGAGGCTTAACTCCAAAATGATAATCAAAGGCTGGAGACATGCCCCCCAAGCTTCAATTCATTCACCGACTTTGATGTTATCACCAATTTTTGTACTAGATGGAGAAAAAGGATAAGGGCAGATGAAATGAAGGTTCAAATACAAGACCTAAGGAAAGACTCAACTTGGTAGGAGAGGTGACTGTTTCATTTTTTAACGAGCTTGACATAGGAAAAGAACTATGCTCAAGGCTCCGGGTTCAATCCCTAGATTTGCATTTCATTTTTTAACGAGCTTGTAAACTACTGGATTTAAGTCATCGAAAGTTGAAGTCATGGGAGATAATGCCACATAATTGACTTGTGGTAGGGGCGATATTGTATGCATATAAGAACCATTTAGGGAGGTCATTGGGTTGGTAATCAAGTCAGGACCAACGCATGAAAGTTGATAAATAGTCACCATTATTCCATCGTGCAGGAAATATATCACACAAAAAAGAGTGGACACAATATCTTTCATGGAATAGACATAATCTCACCCAAGGAGTAAATCGAAATCCAAGGGGTCCTGGACTACCATAACATCAATAAAGACAATTTTCCCTCCCAAAGTTATGGGAAACTGGGGAAGCATCCCTAAAGGGTGAGTGGTTCTTCTATTAAAAGCGAATAGAGTCTGGGTAACCAGCACAAGCTGAGGATAACCCAAATCTTGCCAACCAATAGAGGACAAAATACTGATAAACGAACCTTCATCTATTAGCGCATGAGGAACGTCTTGACCACAAACTTGTACTGTAATATTGAAAGGAATGTGAGAGGGAAGACGAGGTCCAGTTAGCACACCCCAATAAAAAATGATGGCCTCATTTCTTGGAGGGGGTTTCTCGGGAGAAGGAGGAATGCCCCCCATCATGGTAGATTCTGTATCAATGAGAAAAACGTGGGAAAAATCGGGTTTACTCTCTAGTGGGAGAGTAGGATCGATTGATAACGACGTCAAATAGAACAAATGTGTTTCATTCTCAAAGGGGAGAATGGGGTTGATATGTGGAAATAGATCGACCGCTTGGGTTGCACTCTCTAAAAAGAGAGCGAGATCGACCAAACATGGGATCAGATCAACCACTTTGTCAACTGGTTCAACTAAGGACGTGACTAGATTGACGACATGATCAACCATACTGACCGATGAAGGGACCAGAGAAACCACTTTGGCACTCGTGAGAGGAGGAGCGGGATTGACCACGTTGGCACTCTTCAGATGAAGGGTGGGACTGACCAATGACAGGACTGGATCAATCACTTGGGTTTCACTTGTCAGATGAAAAGTGGGGTTGATTGATGACATAACTAGATACGCTACTTTGGTTAGTGGTTCAACCGAGGATGAAACTAGATTGACTGCCTGATCAACCATACTAATCGGGGATGGAACCAGATTGACCATTCCATAAAATAATGATGGGTTGGGGGAAATCTTACGATAACCAATTGGGATTTGAAGATTTTCAAAAAGAGAAGAAGCCTCGTTCATACGAGGAAAAAGGTGAGAATAATGATCACCTTCACATAACATGCAAGGAAACTTGAAAATTGTCTTCTTATTACCAACCTTAACGTCACTAGTTGACGGGGTGTCACTAGCATGTCTAGTAGAGGCTGATGATGTGGAGGACCACATTTCTAAGACCTTGGGAATATGAGGGAAATCCCTCAGAAAGTGGTCACCCTTACAAATACTGCAAGGGAATTTGGGTTTCAGATTCTTCATTTTAATCTTGTCGACCTCATCAACACTCCCATTACGATTAATAGTAGCTGGTTGCTTGGATCCAACATCCGATATGGTTGGTGGCTTGGTCCTTTTTGGCTTCTTCTTCTTATCAACCTGACTACTTGCTTTAGAGATTTCACTAGGCGAAGAAGGAGAAAGGGAAGGAGACTTAATGGGTGAAGAAGGAGAAAATTTGACATGAGGTTGATGTGTGGGTGGTGTACTTACATCTAAAGTATTAGGTGCAACTGAAGCACTGTGAAGATTCAATATCATCGGAGTAGGGAACAACCAAACTGGTAATCCGATGGTGAGTCCTGGAAGACTCAGTGTGGCAATGTACGGAGGACCCATGTTTCCAAAAGAAGGAAAGGTGAAAGGTTCCTTAGGACAAGGGGTTATTCCATTGGTACTTGTAGGAGTTGATTCCATTAAAAATGACTTGACCTAAGGTCCACTAAGTAAAACAAACAACACATTCTATGAATCGAAGAAGCAAACAATCAAACAAAACTTCCCACAATGAAACCACTAGTTGGTGATGAAATCCAATGTCGGGAGATTAGTATAGGAAGGGGCAGGGATAGAGTGGGTGGATCAGTTACGTTGGTGACCTAATTAACAGACTTATGCCTTGGTGCAATCTTCCACACAGTAATTGTGGATTTACCCTCCAAGGAGCCCGAGTGAGTTGGACCAACGTCTGTTCCAGGTACAGTGAGACTTCCCTTCACCGTCACCTTGTGTAGGACCTTGGATATTATGGCTACTAAGGTCACCAAATTGTAGTCAGCCCCTAGGTGGGTATATTCAATAGTCAAGTCCAAACATATGGGTAGGATAACAAGTCCGAAATCCTTCAAGAGAACTGAGGACAAGTGGACCGGTAGAACTCCAGAGGACCACAAACGGATTCAAAGTTCACGAAGCACCGAGAACAAATGAAGATAGTTGAACCTCAAGAAGAACCCCCAATATATGATCTAACTATTATGAATGGTTGAACCACAGAGGGATAATATCCATAACTCTCCTGAACACAACCTCATGCCTAAACCCTGTGTGAGAGGGGGATCCTAGTAAGCCTATACGAAAATTGGATTTTCTCTCCCTATCAAAAGATGCTAAGTTTGTTTGAAATCTTTGGAAAGTTATCCTTTCAACCTATCCCAAAGCCCTACACCTTAAGATAATGTAGTTTTGCTAACAAAAAATGTAAAAATGTCTGATAAATTTTAGTTTAGCGCTTGATTTTAAGGCTTTTTTTTACTCAAGAGGAACATGGAGTGGACTAAATGATGTTTTGACCGACTCTAAACAATGCAAAGAAATTAGAATGCAAATATTTCACTTTGATGAAAGCTATATTATGAGAACGAGAAAATTTTTATCATTCCCAAATGCATAATGTCCCAATATTTTATCAAACTCATCAATGTCAAGATATTAAAGAAATGCGTCAAAGAGTTTGTACACCAATACACGATTCACTAAAAAATGTCAAGACTAAAAAATGTCCAAAACCATGCAATTTCGCTACTTCAAATGCAAGCTAGTTTCACTACCCAAAAGAAAGAATGCATCTATATTCTTTGTTTGATTATAATGTATAAAGAAAGTAAATACAAATCCTTTGATTCTCTACTACTTTTAATCAGGAGAAAGAGTCCTATGCAAATGCAAAAGATATGAAGGAAAAAGTGTTAGGGTCCTAACCCGCACATAAGTAGATAAATATATTCGGATGCAATAAAGGTCAATATTAATAAGGCCTTTCAATAAAATAGAATAAGGTGGATGTAAGAAGACCTAATAGAAGCTTTCGCTTCTAGAAGGATCTTCCTCTATATGCTTCTCTTGATAGACATATTTAGTATAAATAAGGGTCGAGGGTATGAAAACCCTAGCTTGGAGATTATTGTAACAGAGCACTACTCGATTGGAGGTTGCCCCCTCGAAGAGGCCTGTGAACATTGCTTTCTGAATCAAAGTGCTATTTTTGTTGTTGTTCTTATATCATTTCTATGTTATTGTGGAGATTATGTTGGATATTTTACTGTTATTCTGCCATTTCTAACATTTTATTTATGTTTTGCATATTTATTATATCTGGTATCTTGCAAGTGGTATCAGAGCACTTTCCTTGGCAGAAATTGTGGGAATTTTTTTTTAGGGTAGATATGTATTCTGGCGTCTTTAAGCCACATAGATTTTTTGTTACGCGCATAAACCCATGGTTGAGGGATTCATACACGCAGGAAATACAAGTGGTTCTTAAGTGCACATTTGTTGGCCACCCTTGTAACCCCTGTTGGTACCCCTTTGAGTGGTAGCGCATCAGAAAACACCTGTGTACAGATCGGCCTAGATTTCCTAAATCCCTCTTTAGATAAACCTATCGGTCGCCGGACTTCTATAGTGTCATCGAGAACAACACTTGGGAAGATACTCTCTAGTACCTAGGTAGTTGGGTAGTTTTTATAACCCTAAATTGCACCACACATGCTTACCTGACATCAGGCCAAATCATATCCATTCCTTGCCAAAGCCATGCTGAGGAACCTCTTTAAAAATCCTTTTGAGTTAAGTCAAACGCGCCCTAACTCACTATTGCACGCATTGGAACGCTGGCAGGCCTAATACTGCACGCGTTGGAACGCTGGCAGGCCTACTACAGCCCGCGTTTACCTAACAAAGCAAAAAAACAGGAAAGTTGCCGACGGGAAAAAAATATATGGGTCAGTTAACTGAAACTCCCAGCCATGCATGGCCGAGAATTCGTCCAAAACCCTAGCTCCTTCTAGCCTATAAAAGAAGGGGTAGGGGTACTATTTGGAGGAGGAAAAATCATAGCAAAGAAACTCTGCCCAATCGTCGAATCCATTTGTCCCAACCCTTTAGCCTTTCCTCAAGCTTAAGGAGAATTCAAGAAAAGCAGTTGGAGGACAAAGAAGAGGAGGAGCCCAGGATCAGGATCAAGGAACGGTGGCCGGTCTCAACACAGATTGTAGGTTGATTCATCTTGAAAATAATAAAGAATGCTTTTCCCGTCCCAATGCATGATTTTTATATGTTTTATTCGATTTATGCTTAATCTCTAACCCTCTAGTAGAAAAATAGCATGCATGCGTAGTGTTTTGTCTTGATTGTAGGATTGTATTTGGAAGGAGCAGCGCAAGCAAGCGGACAAAGTGCAACGGAGGATCTACACCAAACATCAGTGAAAAGGTTAGTAGGTCCTTTCCATGCTTGTGTGTGAAAAAGGGGTTTGAGTATTGGGGTGATAGGTTAAAAGTGATTTCTTTAAGGTCATGATCTGCATGCAAGTCTAACCCTAGCTTGCTAGTCCGTAGGGTATTATTTCCCAACAACAGAATTGGCGACTCCACTGGGGACTTACTCTTTAGGGTTTTCTGGATTTTGTTGAAGGTTTTTGGGTAGTTCAAAGAATTAGATTTTATGTTTCTTTGTTTGTCTATTTTCTGTTAGGTCAGAGCTAGTAGGGAACCTGGTTATTTATACCGGTTTTTCCTTGACTATGCTTGACGGTAATTATCGGGACATATAGAGGTACATGCAGCCTGCAGAAGGCCTGTACGCGTGTGACCCGCGCCCTAATCTATTGCAGCCTGCGTGTGAACGCTTGCTGTAGAGGTTTCAGTAGCGTGTAGGAGTCATAGAGCTTAAGAGGCAGTCCCCTCTTCCTTGTCAGAATTATACATTCTTAGGGGGCTTTCTGGATCCTGTCGGAGTCTTGCTGGTTCAAAGTCTTGTCTCAGTTTGCTTTATTGCATGTTGTTATTATTTGCAATTATTTTTCTTTTCTGTTAAAGAAGAAGCATCCAAGCCTTTAAGAGACCCTGGTTGTCAATACCAGAGGCCTTTTCCAGGTCTGGGCTGCCTGTGTTTAGTTTTGTCTTAGCATTCATACATACATGCGGCCTGTGCAAGTGCAGCCCGCGGGTACCCGCGCCCTGTTATAGCTCAGCACGCGTTTGCACGTGTGCTGTTTCAGTGACAGTAGCGGGCTTGATTGGGTGCTTTTCAATCAGGGTGGGGTAGTCATCCCCTCCTGTGGTGAGAAGTGTTCCTCTCAAGAGTTTGAGTCTGGGGTGGCACAGTCAGTAGGTTAGGGCCTCATACCCTTAGCCTATTCTTTCTTAGTTGATTGTTGATAGAAAAGATAAAAATAAAGATTTTGTTTTATGGTTTTTAGACAAGAGTAGGAGTCGGTTCTTTCTTGATTGCCATTGTGCGTCTTTTCTCTGGTTCTTTCCGATCTGCGCTTTAAGCCAAAATTTTATTTTGTTTTCTTGGTTTTGTGCTTGTCGGCATTTTCCCTTTGTTGCTTCATTTTGCACTTAAATAATTTTTTTTTTTTATCTCTTTTTCATTTGCTTCTTTGTTTGAAGATTGTGTTGCTGCATCAATAGCTAGGAAGAAGTCTTTTTGTTCATAAGTTTTTGCAGTGCATTTAGAGCATAAGTAGCTCGCGGATTGAGCGAAATTCCTTTATGTTTGCTGCATGAAATCTTAGAAAAGTTGAAAAGAAAAAGAAATCTTTCTTGGTGAAAAGTTGCTGGTTTTTGCATTTTTTGTAAAAGTTTTTGTTTCATAGCATTTCTTATTGATTTTTCTTTGAGTCTTTACACACCATCAGTTTCACCTTCATACCTTGTGACGTAAAAAATCCCATAAAAGCAACGCTAATTTAAAATCTATTAGACTCTTTTGTTTGTAGGGTTCATACACTAGCTCAGGACTAGGGCCTTGGAATAGGTTGGAGAGTAAATTCTCCAAGGCCACTCAAAAAATAAACATTGGAGTCTGTGATAGGGAGTGTAGAAGTCTAGTTACGTGGAAGTTATCCGGGACCCCCCTCTAACACAGGGGCTAAACACAAGGTCGTGTAAGGAAAGGTAGCGGAGATAACCCCTCCAAAGCCGGACCGAGCGTAGTGGAGAACACATATCGAGGATTTGTTGAGGGATTCCGTCGTTTGCATTTTCCACGGGGCTTCGTGGGTCTCGAATCCGTTCGAGGTCCTCAATTGTCTTTCGGACCATTTTCTCTCGATACCCTTGACAGGTTTCGGGATTGATACCCTACTCATTGTGGTCTACCCGACTATCGACTGTACCCACCTAGTGACTGTTCGCGTGCTGGAAAACTAGTTGCCAATCTTCAAAGGGACATACACAGGTGACTGCGGGGGTATACCACGGTACTTAGGATAGAGATCGGGCCATGCTTTCAAGAGTATACCCAGAGGGTGCTTCCATTTTCGAGTTTCACTTGCACCGATAAGTTGCTCTAGTGTTGGTTGTTGTAACTGTTCTTCCAACTAGTTTAGTGGTTGCTTGATTTATCTCTTAGGGGCTTCTTTTTTAGTGTGTGTTACTGTTTGCACGTGTAGAATACCTTAGCATGTCGTGGATCTTCTCACATAGTGGAGGATTCATATCTCCGCCGGTCATGAAGGCTTCTAGGCCTGCCGTCGGTTATACTAGAGCCACCCCCGCCACCAGTGAGGCGGAAGCTAGACCAACAAGGGTCTTTCGAAGCAACCGAGTTACAAACCATTGAGCCCGAACAACTCCCGGAGGAATCGACCACCAATATTGGCTTGGTTGAAACCTCAACCACTGATACTTGGCCATCATTCATTGTACCAATCCTATTTTACGAGTGCCTATCAGTGCCTCACATAGCTATGGCAACAAACGCTATTACTTCCTCTGGGAATTCTTCTATTCCCTATCACCGTTGTCACCACAGGAGAAGCATCTCCTAACTTGTCATCGACGGTCCGAACCACTACGGTCTCGGCCGAAACTACGTCGCACAGTGGACCGTCCCCATCTATCGTGGCGGCCACACCTCCCTTCACACCTAGTGCGATAGGCCCTCCATTCTCATAAGGTATGCCTAGTTTGAGTACCAGTCCTGCACTCACTTACTCCACTTTACAGACTTTGGGTCTGGGGACAGGGAGCTCTAACGCTCCTCTGCAAGGTCAACTTGGGGGTAGTCCTGTCCCTTTTAATGCTTTTCCTTATGCTGGAGGTCATATCTCTCCTTCGTCCCCTTCGCTTGGTGGTCTGCATCAGCAGTCCACCGGGCAGCCTGCACACATGAGTTCATTTGGAGCCGGGAGTCAAGGAACACCTGCGCAAACTCTGCCGGTAGGTTCATCACCGTTTGTTTGGAACGGGACGTTTGGTAATAACACTTCCGCATCCACTTCTTTCCCATCTGGGGGCACTCCCATTTTTGGACAGTCTACTCCGGCGCAGGGTACTATTCCTGCGCCGGGGGCACATATACCAGGACCTTGGAACTCAGGACAAGGATCCATTCCTTCCTCTGGCATGCCGTTCTGGGGTAATTCTTTCCACAGTCAATGGAACATCAGACAGACTTCTATGCCTCTCCCATCAGGACCGACATGGGGTAATCCTTCCCAACGTCCGTCAAACACGATGAATGCCCAACATCCTATGTCCTTCATGGGGAATCAGCCAATGATGTCTCCACAGATGCAAAATCCTTATGCTGGTTAGGGCCATGGTTTCTACCAGAATCCTGTCCAACAGCCAAACTTTTCCTGGCAACCTGGTGCCAGTCAAACTCCAGGACCCCTTTTTCCAAGCTATTAGCAGCAACCCAAACTACCATTCCTGGCGACGTTACACTTGCCAGATTTGACAAGGTTTTTAAATGATCCTATCTGTCACGATCCGCATTGGCCTCCTATGCCAACGAAGTTGCCTTCGGACATTCCAAAGTTCAAGGCCAATCCTAACGAAGATCCAGGTGATCACGTGACTACTTTCCATCTTTGGTGTTCATCTAACTCATTGAAAGATGACTCCGTCCAGTTGCGATTGTTTCAATGCACTCTTATTGGGAGTGCTGCGAAATGGTACATAGAGATTGATCGCTCACGATACTCTTCTTTTGGTGAACTGGCGATGGAATTCCTTAACCATTTCCAGTTACCTATGAGATACGACACCGACATCGAGTTGCTAGCCAATTTCGAACAGACGACAACAGACCATATCCTTGATCATATCCGAGAGTGGAGACGCCGAAAAAGTCTAATCAAAGTACCAGTCCCACCAACATTCCTGCTTGAGTGGTTCCTTAAGTCTTTAGTCACACAATTATCCAAAGACGTCGCAACTTCTGGAGTTTTCTCCGAAGAAGATGCCATCATGAGAGCTCAATAGTTTGAGCTTATCTATTCTCAGTCTGGTTTATTATACAACATCCTGCCGAATGCTCCACGATCAATACTGGATAAAACTAGACAGAGAGCGGGACCACATGCCGACGGTATTGTTGGTTCCACACAAACCAAGCCCACTGAGCAATTGACAAAACAATTGCAACAGTTATATATCCAACACTCAGCGGCTAGCTAGACTACTGCTTTGGCTACTCCTCCTACCCAAACGTCGGAAGTACACTCCGTGCAGACGACTAACCCAAAGGCCCCCCAACAGCCTGAAGGGAAGAAAAAACAACGCAAGAAGGGTAAGGGGGATAAAAAACCCACTGATAATGCTGGCAAGGGCACTATGGAAAAACGAAAGGTGAGGTATCCGTGCAACTTGTGTGCGGAAGATCACCCGACTCATCTATGTCCTCGACTTGCAAAGGCCCAGAAGTTTGTCACACATCAACAACAAGCCGTGTTGACTAATCCCTTTCAGCATGAACAAAATTTAACTCAAGCCTCTACAAGTGCCGAGGGGGGCAGCTAGGAAACCTGCCCTCCTCCAAACAATTCCTCATCCATGAACGTATATATGGTTAGGGGTGATGCTTTAATAATGACTAGAGCACACGACTATAGTAAACCAAGCACCTCTGAGAAGGGTAAAGAAGCTGAGATCCCATCTCATCCTCTACATATCGAGAAGACGTTGGGTGAAACAATGACATGCATTCCAAAGGGTGCATTTAAGAAAGCTTCTCACAACCCAAACGCAAGGGCTGCCCAGAATTATTCTGTGGTGGAAGATTTATCCCAAACCCCTTGTGCTATGTCTGCTTTGGAAGTCCTCCAAAGTTGCCCTGCTCAGAGAAAAGCCTTGTTGACTGATTTAGGCTCTACTGAGACTTGTAACTTGGGTACCATCATGTTAGATACGACTGAATTGAAACCTCATCTACCTTACCACATCGCGTTTCAGATAGTAGTGGCTCATCCCATGAAAACTTTTACACGAAATATCTTCTGCACGGTGGTCGACGAGGGCACTTCGACTTGCGTTATGTCGTTAGCATGCTGGAAAGCCATTGGTCAGCTTGAGTTGTCTCCATCACCTACTCTCCTCACTGCGTTCGACGGTCGTTCATTCCAACCACATGGCATCATTCCTTCTTTCCATGTGCAGTTAGGAGGGAAGACCGTGTGCGTCGAAGTAGAGGTAGTCGACGCTCCCCTCGAATGTAACCTCTTGTTAGGTCAGAGTTGGACTTATGCTATGCAAGCTGTGGTTGCTACAGTTTTCCGAGTCTTGTTGTTTCCACACGAGGGTCGGATAGTGACCATTGATCAATTGTCCTTCTCTAGACCTGACCCAGCTTTGGGGGCTTCCACAGTTCCCATGATTGATAATCCTCAGCCCAGTGTCGTTAACGTAGGATTTGGTTTGTGCCCATCCTTGATGGGCACCTTTGATTACCCACGTTCTCATAATGATGTCAAGTTTATGTCGAATCACCACAAGGTTGATATTTTTCATGTTTCTTCATTCCGCATGACTTACTTTCAGGATCCATGGATTCTTCCTTCCCCATCAACCACGATGGATGAGACGGGGCACTCTGACATGTCCATGCCCTTGTCGGCTGCTGAAGTAGCGTACTCTTTAGTCCAACAAGCTTCAACTCACCCTGATCCAACTCCCGCACAAGAGTTGGATCCACTTCTAGAGCCTATCTGGGCTCAGGGTTCTCTCACCAAAATCGATTCGTTAGACTTAGTCTTGCCTTCTGATGAAGCAGTAATCGAAGCAATGACTATTCCAGACAAACCTTCGGAAGATCTTCATCACAGATCGTATTTCCTCCCAAAGTTAAGCCGAATCAAAGCTGGATAATTCACCATGACTATGACTGGAGATAGGTCTTGTCATACTAATCCCTTAGCTACACACAAGATCTATGCTGAGGTTAATATGGAAACCATTGCTGAACCGATATCTATCAATATCTCCAGAACCCCTGGCATCATAGACAATGTTTTCGTCGGAGCATACAGCTCCCCCGAGGAGATGCCAGGCATTGACCCACAAAGAGTCTATCATGAGCTAACTTTGTTGTTTTTCAAGCTCGCTTTGAGATCCAAAAGCAACATCCGACGATACTGCATTTATGCTTTTCGATCTCGTCCGGATTAACTGAGAAAAGTAACCATCATGGAGTCTTCTTTAAGCCTTTTTCAGACTCCTTAAAGATGAAAAGATTGTTGAGTGACCTTGTTTTTTCACACTCGTTAAATTGGTCCAAAAGAACGTTCCTTAAACGGGTCTCCTTTTAAGCCCTTTTCAGACCCTCTAAAAATGAAAAGATTTCCGAGCGATCTTGTGACCTTTCACACTCGTTAAACTGAAATTTGAAGTCACGTCTGTCCGGCGGTAGTTTACCCCTTTTTCGGTCCGGATGATCAAATGTACGAACAAAGGAATACTCTATTGAATTCCCATTCTTTAGAAGAGTATCCTCAGGTATAATTTTATTCCTTTTCCGGGCCTGAGGGACTAAAGTTATGAAAAAGAAACCCCCCCGGAGTCCATATTTAAGCTCTTTTTAGACTCCCTAAAATTGAAAAGATCGTCGAGTGATCTTATTCTTTCACACTCGTTAAAACGGTCCAGAAGAACATTCCTGATGGAGTCCATAGTTAAGCTTTTTTCAGACTCCTTAAAAGTGAAAAAATACCCAAGTGATCTTGTCCTTTTCACACTCGTTAAAATGGTTTTGAATTGACATCTAATCGGTGCTAGTTTATCCCTTTTTCGAACCGAATAGACTATTGTCGAAAAAGGTACCCCAATGGAGTTTCCTTTTATGCTTTTTCAGACTCTCTAAATATGAAAAACCACTGAGCTTCCCTTCTCTGGGCTCGTTAAACTTACATCAAAGGACGTTACCATTGTGTGTTCTATCAACCGCATTTGCATACCTTACCTATCAGCCTTGTCACAGTGTGCTTCTGCGTCTTAACACCTTTGGCCACTGGAGGATTTTTCTCGAGTATCATTTCCTAGAACATCAGTCTTGTCCTTGTGCCTCGAGCTTGTATGTTTGCTGTACTCGTTCCTCCCTTGTAACGTAACTATTCCTTTATTCTTTTTCAAAATCATCAAAAAGAAAAAAAAAATCAAATATACCCCAAAAAGAGGATGGGAAAAGTATTTTCTTTATTGGCAGCAAAATGAGTCTCCCTTGGATAAAGCACATCTGTCCGTTTGATCATCAGACTATGGGATGTAGTACAACCTTCGAAAGTGTTTCTCGCTATATAGAGTTGTGTCCTCCACCATTTGGTTACTCTTCCAAACATATGGAGAGTTTGCGTTGCCTCCTTCTTCATAGACTTATGATTAACAGATATGCTGCCTGAGTCTTATCACTTGTCGTGCTATTGTCCAAGGGAAGTTTTTCACTAAGTCTGAGTCGGCCCCTCTGCAATATGTCTCTTGTCCGCATACCTGGCCATCCTAAATGTCCAATCGAGTCTTTGTTCGAAATCACTGAAGCCTTTAGTCCGATCATCAAGATTATCAAGTCCATAACCGACGAGCCGTCGAAGACCTCTGGGTAGTGCAGTCGTACACTCATATTACACTCCTACCCGAGTTTTAGAAGATTTTGAAGTTGTTGCTCGAGCTCTAAAGTACAACCATCAGGCCGAATCATCTTTTGGGAGATGGATACTTTATATGTATATCTTTCTGATTTCGAGATGTAGCTCCATTGTGTATTGTTCGCGGCTACTCTTCATAGTTGTTGACATGGATCTATAGTGTATTTGATTCGTAGCCATGGTTCTATTTTATCCCAAGCATGGGTATGCCCGCCTCGGTGAGACATTTGTTATTTTGCAGATGACACCTCCTGATTCCTAATTCTTGGGCTCCCTCGTTCAGCATATCAGTACAGATTGGTAAAGAATTGGTAATGTATTTGGCCATCAGATGCTCTTCTGACCTCACACATTAGGGGGCATCTGTTATAACCCTAAATTGCACCACACATGCTTACCTGACATCAGGCCAACTCATATCCATTCCTTTCCAAAGCCATGTTGAGGAACCTCTTTGAAAATCCTTTTGAGTTAAGTCAAACGTGCCCTAACTCACTACTGCATGTGTTGGAATGCTGGTAGGCCTACTACTGCACGCGTTGGAACGCTGGCAGGCCTACTACAGCCCACATTTACCTAAAAAAGCACAAAAATAGGAAAGTTTCCGATGGGACAAAAAGCTATGGGACAAAAATCTATGGGTCAGTTAACTGAAACTCCCAACCATGCATGGCCGAGAGTTCGTCCAAAACCCTAGCTCCTTCTAGCCTATAAAATAAGGGGTAGGCGTACTATTTGGAGGAGGAAAAATCATAGTAAAGAAGCTCTGCCCAATTGCCGAATCCATTTGTCCCAACCCTTTAGCCTTTCCTCAAGCTTAATGAGAATTCAAGCAAAGCAGTTGGAGGACAAAGAAGAGGAGGAGCCCAGGATCAGGATCAAGGAACGGTGGCCGGTCTCAACATAGATTGTAAGTTGATTCATCTTGAAAATAATAAAGAATTCTTTTCCCGTCCCAATGCATGAGTTTTATATGTTTTATTCGATTTATTCTTAATCTCTAACCCTCTAGTAGAAAAATAGCATGCATGCATAGTGTTTTGTCTTGATTGCAGGATTGTATTTGGAAGGAGCAGCGCAAGCAAGCGGACAAAGCGCAACGGAGGATCTACACCAAACATCAGTGAAAAGGTTAGTAGGTCATTTCCATGCTTGTGTGTGAAAAAGGGGTTTGAGTATTGGGGTGATAGGTTAAAAGTGATTTCTTTAAGGTCATGATCTGCATGCAAGTCTAACCCTAGCTTGCTAGTCCGTAGGGTATTAGTTCCCAACAACAGTAGTACGACTAAGGGTACGGTCTATCCTCCTTAGTTAGTGCCCTGATATATTGGGTTGAGAACTACTATTGGACCCCGCACGTATATCAGAGAGCTATAGCACAGGGGAAACCCATGTCTGTAGAACCCTTGAATACCTAACCCTTGGGGGACAGAAACATAAACAAATTAAAATAGACCAGATCTATTGCTGCGCAACTGTGTTCGGGTTGCCAAGTAAATACACATTTCTTTCTGGTTAAGCATTTGGGGATTTCATCACCATAGTATTCTTTAGACCAGAGTATAACTTTGCAGGTGTTACAAAAAAAAAAATGAGTCTGGAAATTTTTTCACCATTATTTGAGACCTATTCCATTGGATTCATCTCTTTGCCCTTATCACATTCATCCATATCATTTTTTGGAAAAATTTTTGACCCCGCTTGCCCCTTTTCAGTTCACCCATCCTCATGGCCCATACCCGTAGCCAAGATCTGGAAACTCGCTTCAACACCTTGCAATTTGGTTTCCTCGAGACCCAAAAAGAAGCGAAACAACTCAATGCTCTTGTTGCCTCCATCGATTCATCCATCAATGCAACCATAAATACAACCATGCAGTCCTCAATGGAGGAATTCAAACAAGAACTGACCACCCAACTTGAATCTGTCTTTGCATCCCTCTGCACCAAACTGAATATCCCTACAAATGACCATTTCTCTGAAGCACCTCCAAAGACCGAAGGCGAACATTCCTCCCATTCCCATACCTTTCAGCACCAACACTTTCAACATGACATACGCCTTCCGTGGGTGGATGTGACCAAATTTGATGGCCCGGACCTGACTGGTTGGGTAACCCAAATGGAACATTATTTCTCTTTATATGGTATCACAGATGACTTGGCCAAACTCCGGTATGGTGTTCTCCATCTAGATCAAGAACATTGGAAATGGTGGCAATGGAGAAAAACTTCCCATCAAGGGTATATTACTTGGACCCAATTTGTGATTGAGCTTTATGAGCGCTTTGACATGGACACCAACCATTTGGGCCATTTGAAAAAGTTGAAACAATCCGGAACAGTAGAAGAATTCATAGCTTCCTTTGAGTGCCTGGCTTTTCGAACAGAGGGCATGATTGATGCTTTCTTTCAAGAGTGTTTTATCAATGGCCTCAACAAGGAGATTCGGGCCCATGTCCTCATGGCTCAACCCTTGACTTGGGTGGAGGCTACTAAAAGAGATAAAGAAGCACAATAGGTTGTATCATCTCAAAACCGAAAACCCTCCTTTATCCCTTACCCTAAACCTGCCACTCCCACTACTCCCTCCGCCCCATTAAAGATCCAAAAATTGACCAGGGATGAAATGCATGAATGCCAACTCAAAGGCCTTTGTTATAATTGTGATGAGAAATATTTCCCGAGCCACAAGTGTAAGGAACAAAATCTTTTTATGGCCATCTCTGAGGATATTTCAGAAGAGGATGTTGAAACTCCCCTTGTGTCTGAGTCACCTAAAATCACTGACATAACCCCTCCCTCAGACCCTCTCGAAGTAGAACCCATCATTTCCCTCAATGCTCTCACTGGCTTTTCTGTTCCCCAAACCCTAGGGTTAATTGGTTACATCGAGCATCGGAAGGTCATCATTCTGGTTGATAGTGGAAGCACCCATAATTTTATTCATCGCCACATTGCCCAAGAAACTCATTGCTACATCCATGTTGTCAACAATTTCCAAATCATGATTGCCAATGCTGGTTCCATGAAATGTGGAGGGCACTGTGAAAATGTGCGTCTCCAAATCGGTGACTACCACCTAAAATCCCATATGTTTGCTATCGACATGGGTGGTTGTGACATTGTGTTGGGTGCTGCCTGGATAAGAACTTTGGGTCCCATTCTCATGGATTTTAAGGAATTAACCATGCAATTCAACCAGGAAGGCCACGAATATAAATTCCAAGGCATCATTGCTAGTTCACCTGAGGTCATTAGTTCCCATCGCATGGAAAAGCTGCTCAAAAAAGGTCATTTTGGTGTCATTGCCCAACTCCATGCCATCCAAGCAATAGAGACACCCCTGGTGCCGCATGACCTCCAAGCTATCCTTTCTAAACATCAAATGGTATTTTCCACTCCTAAAGGACTCCCTCCTTCCTGCGGTGTTCATGATCATTCCATTCCCCTTGTACCCAGAAGCCTTCCTCCCAATATCCGTCCATATCGCCACCCCTTTTCACAAAAAAATGAAATTGAGAAAATGGTCCAGGAACTCCTTAATGCAGGCATTATCCACCCTAGTACGATCCCTAACTCTTCTCTTGTAGTCATGGTCCTAAAGAAAGAAGGTTCTTGGAGAATATGTCCTGACTTCCGTGCCCTCAACAAACTGACCATTAAAGACACATTTCCCATTCCTATCATTGATGACCTCCTGGATGAATTGAGTGGTGCCCAATTCTTTACTAAACTTGATCTTCGCTTGGGCTATCACCAGATACATATGAAAGAGGCAGACATTCCCAAGATGACCTTTTTCACTCATGAGGGCCACTATGAGTTTTTGGTCATGCCCTTTGGCTTGTGTAATTCCCCCTCCACCTTCCAAGGCCTCATGAATCATGTCTTTCATCCCTTTCTCCATCATTTTGTCTTAGTTTTCTTTGATGATATCCTCATCTATAGAAAAACCTGGATAGACCATCTTACTCATGTGGATCAAGTTCTCCATCTCCTCTCCCAACACCAACTTTTCCTGAAACAGTCTAAATGTGCTTTTGGTGCCTCAGAAGTAGAATACTTGGGTCATCTGGCTGGAAAGGATGGCGTCAGGGTGGATCCGAAAAAGATTGAAGCTATGGAAGATTGGCCGCACCCAAAGACTCTAAAAATCTTGTGTGGATTTCTGGGCTTAACAGGGTATTATCGCAAGTTTGTTAAGAACTACGGAAAGATTGCAACACCTCTCACTGCTATCCTTAAAAAGAACTCTTTCACTTGGACTCTAGCCACTGCTCAAGATTTTCAAACCTTGAAGATGGCCATGTGCACCACTTCGGTTCTGGCCCTTCCTGATTTCACAAAGACCTTTGTGTTGGAATGTGATGCCTCAGGGAAAGGAATCGACACTGTCCTTATGCAAGAGGGTTGACCTTTGGCCTTCACCAGCAAGCAACTATCTGAAAGGAATCTAGGCAAACCCATTTATGAAAAGGAAATGTTGGCTATTCTACATGCTGTTGATCTATGGCGCCCTTATCTCTTGGGGAAACTCTTTGAAATTAAGACCGACCATCAAAGCCTCAGGTACTTTCTAGAATAATGCATTTCCTCCCAGGAGCAACAAAAATGGGTGACTAATCTCTTTGGTTATGATTATGAGATCATTTACAAGAAGGGAAAAGACAATGTAGTGGCAGATGCACTGTCCCAAAAATATGAAGAAGAAGGATCCCTTTCTTCCCTTTCCTTCATTGTACCCGATTGGCTCCAAGTTGTGCACTAGGAATGGCTTCAAGATCCCAAAAGTTTGCATCTGATCCATCAATTGCATACCAAGGCTTCGGCTCCCCCAGGGTACTCTTGGCTTCAGGATGAGCTTCGATACAAAGGCCATTTGTATTTAAGTAAACAATCAAAGCTTAAATCCACGGTACTTTTTGAGCTTCATGCTACACCCACAGTGGGGCACTCAGGGTTCACCAAAACATATGATAGGTTCAAATGATCTTTTTCTGGGAGGGTATGAAACAGGACATTTGTAATTTTGTCATTGAATGTGAGGTGTGTCAATGCAACAAGGGAGAAATAGTCAAATCTCTGGGAACACTACAACCGCTTCCGATTACACCTACTATTTGGAAGGATATCTCTATGGAATTTATTATCGGCTTACCCAAATCAGGGAATAAATCAGTCATAATGGTGGTTGTGGATCGCCTTTCCAAGTATTCACATTTTTTCACTCTTCAACACCCATTTACTACACCCACGATGGCTCAACTTTTCATGGACTAGGTATTCAATCTTCATGGCATGCCGCACTCTATTGTTTCTAATCATGACCCAACTTTCACAAGAAATTTTTGGCAAGAACTGTTTAAGCTACAGGGCACCCAATTGCATCTCAACACATCTTATCATCCCCAGAATGATGGTCAAACAAAGGTTGTCAACAAGTGTTTGGAAACATATCTGAGGTGTTTTGCCTCTGAAAAACAACATCAGTGGGCTCATAGGCTACCCCTAGCCGAATGGTGGTACAACACTTCCTACCATACAACTACTCGCATGACTCCTTTTGAAGCGGTATATGGACAAAAACCACCTTCAATTCTCTAATACTTACCAGGTATCTCAAAGGTCCAGGAAGTTGACCAAACACTTACAGTTCAAGAGGATATTCTTCATACCCTTAAAGAGAAATTGGTCATGGCACAAAATCGCATGAAGCAACAAGCAGATCAAGGTCTCTCTGAACGTCAATTTGCATAAGGGGATCAGGTGTTTCTGCTACTGCAACCATACAAGCAAACTTCCCTCAAGGCTGAGCATTGTCAGAAGCTAGTGCCCAAATTTTATGGTCCTTATACAGTTCTCAAGCGTGTGGGACAAGTCACATATAAATTAGCTCTGCCCAGTCAGTCGAAGCTACATCCAGTTTTTCATGTTTCCTGCTTAAAGAAGGTGATTGGAACTAGGTGCCAAATTCAAACCAACCTTCCTGAGTTAGCTGAAGAAGGATCCATTTGGCTACAAACAGAAGCAGTTTTGGACTAGCGTGAGTGTTTCCTGCGTCAGAGAACCATCAAGGAAGTGTTAGTTAAGTGGAAAGATACGACTCCAATAGATGCCACTTGGGAACCAACTACCATTCTGCAGTAGTTTCCACATCTCAAGTCTTGAGGACAAGGTTGTTTTTAAGGGGGCGGACATGTTAGGGTCCTAATCTACACATAGGTAGATCAATATATTCAGATGTAATAAAGGTCAATGTTAATAAGGCCTTTCAATAAAATAGAATAAGACAGATGTAATAAGACCTAATAGAAGCTTCTTCTTCTAGAAGGATCTTCCTCTAGATGCTTCTCTTGATAGCCATATTTAGTATAAATAAGGGTCAAGGGTATGAAAACCCTAGCTTGGATATTATTGTAATAGAGCACTGCTCGATTGGAGGTTGCCCCCTCGAAGAGGCCTGTGAACATTTATCTCTGAATCAAAGTGCTATTTTTTGTTGTTGTTCTTATATCATTTCTTTGTTATTGTGGAGATTATGCTGGATATATTACTGTTATTCTGCCATTTCTAGCATTTTATTTCCGTTCTGCATATTTATTATATCTGGTATCTTGCAAAAAGTCTACAAACAAAGCATGCACTCAATGCAGTGAGGTATGAAAGAAAAAAAGTAGAAATTTATTCTAACAAGAACACAATAAAGGATTGTACAACCAATCAAGCATTCGAGGAACACAAAAAAATGTAGAGAAGAATCCAAGAAAAGACAGGGATAAAGAGAAATCACTCAAACTGTCCTGACAAAACAAGCAGCTAGAAAAGGCAATTTGACATTTATGAAAAAGGTTTCAAGCTCAAATCAAGACAATTAGGAGTTATAAGGATAAAAAACCAATCCAAACAACTTCACAAACCAACCACAGACTCTGGGTAAAGACCTCTGCAAAATAGGCTGCAAAAAATTGAGTAGAAGAAGGCAGAAACTCCCAAAAAAGAGAGTAGCACTCCCTGTCTCAAGGGTACAGAATGTTGCAACGCTCCATAAAACATTGTAGGGGAGTTCTGGACAGATATTAGTGCTTTGGTATGGCCTAATCGGGGGGGGGGGGGTCCTAGTCCTCCCAGAATCCCAGAAAAAGAGCCAAAAAATGCAAAAAACTCACCCAGAATGCATAAAAATTGGTGAAATCGCTAGTGAAGGTAAGAGAAGGCTAATGGATGATGAAAAAATAGTAAAAGTGATCTAAAAGGTGGGAAAATATAAGTAAATACAAGAGGAATTTCTTGGGAAAAATTTCCTCAAAGATCAAATGGAACAATGGATAGATCTTTGAATTTCCTTACAACAACTTTCATTCAATCAGATAAATGAAAAAAATTTTAGATCAACTCCAAATCTCAAAGAAGAAGAATGACTCAAAGTAAGGAAGGAAGATGTCAAAAATCCAAACAAAAAAACATCAATTCTTATAAATAAAAATGTTGGAGGCCAAAACAAAGACACACTGAGATGGTGATAACCCTGAGTAGATGAATCAACAAAAAATTAAAATCAGAGATCAACTCCCAAAAGGTTTTTTAGCAGAAAAATACCAATGCTCTGGTGTCAAGGGCACCAGAGTGTTCTTCCACTGTTAACGAGGATGATGACTTTCTGATGCTTAATGTAACCAATTAGCTTGAAGTTTTAGGGAATATTGAAGCCACTGAGAGCATTTAGGGAAATGACTGGTTCAACTTCTGGGGGGTCTGAGGGTGGAGTCAGGTTAGTGGTTTCAGGTGAGTTGGCCACAGGGGGAGTCTCAACCTTTTCTTTAGAAAAATACTCAGAGATGACCATAAAAATCTTGTGTTCCTTACACATGTTCCCAAGAAAACATTTGTCATCACAATTATAAAAAAGGCCCTTGAGTTGGTGTTCAACCATTTCTACCTAGGTAAATTTATGGATCTTTAGTGGAGTGGAAGTAGGAGTGGGAGTGACTAGTTTAGGGTGAGGAATAAAGGAGGGTTTTCTTGTTTGAGAAGAGACAAACTGTTGTTCTTTCTATTGGTTATGGATCCTGATTATCTTCATGACTTGCAGGTCTTTGTTTTCATATGTGTTTATACCCCATGAAGATTGTACACCCTGGAATATTGTACACTCCACACGGGGGGGTTGCATCGGGGGCTTTCTTTGCCTGTGGGGTTTGGGAGAAAGTGGGCCCCCGGTGGGGGTTCATGGAAAAACCCCTAAAGGAAAATTTTCCTTGTAAATGTATAATGTAATTTTATAGTAAATATAGACTGTTCATTATAAGGTCACCAATCTGACGGTAGAAGTTATGTTAGGGTTTGTTTCCCTAAAAGGAAACCTTCTTTTATGAGGGAATTTTATTGCGGCTATGTATAATTGCAAATATTGTATTCAGAGATAGGAGACTATGAGATAAAGAAGAGGAAGTTACAACAGGTGTGATATAGGTTGTATCCCTTCATTTTGATGGATAATAAAAGGAAGGACCTTGAAATTTTTCTGGTGGATGTAGCCCACACTGGGTGAACCACATATATGTGTGTCTCTATTGTGTTGTGTGTCTTTTGTGTTTTATTTCTGCATTTGTTTTTTTTATTGTTTTGTAATCTTGTTTTTATAACAACTAGTATCAAAGCGAAAGGTAACTCACAGGAAAAGAGGGTTCCCAGTTCGAGTGGGAGAAATGGTGGAAGATGGAAAGTTTAGGGTCGATAAATTTAACGACCAATACTACCAGTTATGGAATAAGCAGATGGAAGATCATTTATATCAGAAGGATATATTCCCACCATTGGGTGAAATATAAAAGAATTCGACGACCATGAAGGATGAAGAATGGGAGGTTCTTGACAGAAAGGCACTAGGAACAATACGACTGAGCTTGGCAACGTTGGTGGCTTTCAATGTTTTAAAAGAAAATAAAACAAAGGAGTTTATGGATGCATTATCTAAACTATATGAAAAACCATCGACATCCAATAAGGTATTTCTAATGAAGATATTATTTAATATGAAGATGTCAGAACGTAGGTATCTTGCAGATCATTTAAATGAATTTAATATGGTTACTAATCAACTAAGTTCTTTAAAAGTGGAATTTGATGATGAGTTCATGGCTCTTCTAATATTGTGCTCATTTCCAGAAAGTTGGGACAGATTGGTCATGGTTGTAAGTAACTTTGTCTAAGGTTCAAACACTCTAAAATTTGATGATGTTTTTGGTGTTATCCTTAGCAAGGAAATGCGATGGAAAAACACATGTGAGACATTAGGTAATGCATTAAACATGGAGAAAAAGGGAAGACAAAATGATAGAGGAAAGGGCTTAGGGAACCATGGGAATTCTAGTAAGGGAAGATCCAAATCCACACTGGGAAAGATAGGGTGCTATAATTGTGGGAAGAAAGGACATCTAAAGAAAGACTGCAGAGTTCCAGAGAAACAAAGAGATGGACAGTAGGAGAAAAATCAGGAAGCAAATGTTACAGGTGATGTGTTACAAGATGCTTTGATTCTTTCTATAGATAATATTTCTATGTCTTAGGTAGTAGATTCACGGGTTTCATTTAATGCCACACCCCATAGGAAAAATTTTCTATATTATGTTCAAGGTGATTTCGAACATGTTCATTTGGGTGATGATGCACCATGCAGAATTTTTGGAATGTGAAAGGTAAAAATAAAGCAAAGGAATGTAAACCAATGGTTGTTGAAAGAGGTAAGACATGTTGCAAATCTAAGGAAAAATCTAATTTCAACAGGGGAGTTGGCAAGTGAAGGTTGTATATCCATATTTACAGGTAAGGTGTGGAATATCACCTAAGGATCACTGGTGATAGAAAAAGGAGAGAAGGTAGGTACATTGTATTTATGTATTGATAATACTGACTCTTCTATCTTTTTAGCTTCTACAAGAGTGGATACAACATTGTGGAATCATAGGCTTGGACACATGAGTGAGAACGGGATGCATATGCTTCACAAAATGAATTTGTTTCCATATATTAAAAAAATTGATTTGGATTTCTGTGAGCATTTTGTTTACGGAAATAGAAGAGAGTCATATTTCTCAGAGTTGGAAAAGAAAAGAAGAGTGAAAGGTTAGATCTTGTGCATACAAATGCATGGGGACCATCTTAGGTATCATCTCTTGGTGGCTCTCATTATTATGTTACTTTTATTGATGATGCAACTAGAAAAACTTGGGTTTATTACATTCGACAAAAATCTGATGTTTTTGATACTTTTAAGAAATGGAAAGCTTTGGTTGAGAATGAAACATGAAAAAGGTTGAAGTGTCTCAGATAAAAAAATGGAGGTGAATATTGGATCAAGGAGTTTGATGGTTATTGTTCATACCATGGGATTTTTAGAGAGAATACAATTCCAGGAACACCATAAGAAAATGGTGTGTCAGAAAGGATGAATATGACAATCATGGAGTGTGCAAGGAGTATGAGATTGCATGTTGGCCGTTGGGTTGCTCTTACGGTTCTGGGAAGATGTTGTAGATACCGTTGTTTACTTAATAAATAGAGGAACTTCAAGATATTTGAATGGTGGAATTCCAGAGGAGGCATGGACAGGTAAAAAGGTAAACTATTCTTTTTTGACGACTTTCGATTGTGAAGGATTTGTCCATTTTGATAAAGAAAATAGAACAAATCTTGAGGAAAAATCCAAGAATTGTACCTTTATTGGATACAGTGTTAATGATTTTGGTTATCGCTTATGGGATTATGAAAATCACAAAATCATTAGGATTAGAGATGTCATATTCAATGAGAAGGTCATGTACAAAGATCAGTTGCAAGGAAAGATACAAGAAAAAAGAAAAACCAGAATACAC